>JASUDE010000279.1:0-62989 GCA_034509685.1 Colletotrichum cereale | reverse complement strand
GGATATCCTAGCTTATCATTGGATAGAGTATATGAAATCACAAGCCCTTATTGGCCGTACCCCGCATGGCGTCTTGCAGCAGTCAATGGGATAGGCAGCTATCAGAGTCTGTTGTCAACCCAAGCAAACATCCGATTCCATTAGAAGTAGTGACGCAATTCTGAAGCAGCTGTTAACACTTCAGAGTAGCCGAAACTGGGAGGAGCCCTTGTTTATCAGAAGCTTGTGGTTGCGGCATTAAGCAAATAGATCAGGCCTGGCTCGATCAAAGTAATGACTGGTGATGCGATGAGTTACGGAATGTAGTACCCCATTTGACTTGTCCGAGGGTAATCCAATTGAGTACACGGGATTTCGAGAACTACATCTGTACAGAATTACCTCAGTTTCCAAAAGCTGGAGGTACTGCTGCGACCGGGGAGGATTAGTAACAACGAAGAAACTAATAGCAGGCTAATGCCGGTTTGGTAAGCGCTGTGGTTCTTGACTACTTGCAGCCAAATTAATTAGTAGTGAAGCTTGATTAAGAGCTTTAAAAAGAATAGAAATATTAGCCGACATGAGCGAGCCATCGACATGTGAAAGAGTCCAGAACGGGACAGTTGCCTTGGAGTTTCCTTGAAGTTAAACGAGTTTCCGTGAAACTACATGAACAGATCGCAAAGCCAAACCAACAAAAGATATTATGCCACTTACTCCATGAATACTAATTCTCGCCCCGATGCAGTACCAGGACCAAACAGGTCACCCAGGAAAACAGGAAAAGTATCTTGCATAAGATGGAGTTGAGATTACAGGTGGAAAACCTCACGGAACTCTCGTTCGGATTTTCGCTTGCGGTGCAAGATTCCACGAAAAGAATATACCGAGAGGCAGATGGATCCATAAACACCGCCATCCTAGCTAACAGTCTCAAACAATGCGCACAAGTGAACCAGTGATAAGACAAGCTTTGATACTGGAGGTAGACTGATCAACAAATATGCCGCTAATTGTGAGTGCGATGTATTCAGGGATTCCGCTGGCAGCACCGACTGCCCCAGTAAACTGCTGCGCCGGTGAAGAGGTACGCTCGTGGCTTAGATCTACACTGTTTATCAGAAACCGTTATCAACGTGCCGACGGCATTTAGCAATGTCTTTGGCTGACGTGCAACTGAAGTTCTGACCATTAGGAGGCCGGTCGCGCCCATTCCCGAGATTGCTCGACCGATGATGAGGACAACGAAGCTCGGAGGGAGTGCAGACAACGCGACCCAATTTGAACATCAAAAGCGCGATGAGAAACACCTATGTATGCTCGGCATACAGCTGGCCCGAGCTGGAAGGAAGACACCATGAAGAAATATGTTGAGCCGTACCACTGAACACCTGGTAGCGACTCAAACTGTAATGTTATCACTGGTAGGGTTATCCCCAGAAATTGAGCGGCCCTAGTCGTGGGACACTCAGATACGCATTCCTTACAAGCTCCCACCTTTAAACGCGAACCACGGCGATGCAAATAGAACGACTGGCGAGTCCGAAGCAGAAAACGGCAGGAAATGGCCCGAGATAACGTCATTGTAAGGTCGATGTGAGGAGAGTAGACCTCAGAGGTGTATCTGTGTTCTTTCCTGCCGAGATTATGTGACTTTATGATCGGAAGAGTTCACCAAGATTGACTATTCTTCGTTATACTGTTGGGCGTGATAGTTCTACTGATAACTTCGGCTTGTATTGGTTTAAGGATCCTAAATAACGGCAATAGTGCCAGGCAGCAGCGATGCATGTTTTTCCCCTCATTTTTTACACGCGGATGTTCCTGCAAATGTACGATCGGCTGGTGATGAACGTAGGAGCTTTTTGCCCAGCCTCCAAGAGAAGGCCGTCTTATGATCCATGCATGAAATCATAGATTGCCATAACCACAAGTGGGGGTCTCCGCCGGTCTTTTATTTTGACAGAAGTTCCGTCGTCTGAACCTTCGGCGTTGATCCCCTCGTTGCAGCCAGAGCACCCCCTCGCTTTGTACACCCCCTCATTCCAGACAACACATGCAATTCCCCCATACGAATCAACATCGAGAAGCAACCCAGCTTCATTCATCGTGAAACGTGGTACCATTGCACCGTAACATTCAAATGTCCCTCTGAACTTTTCTTAGATCTAACGCTCTATTTATGTTCTATTTTGGACAACTAAAATTTCATACTCTTGGAGCTGTGGTGCTGTTCGAAATTGGGGGGGGGGGGGGGCTCTACGAAATGAGGGGGTCTACGAAATGTTTACATTGGAGCGTTTGAAGCATACTTTGCAACGGATGATCAGGATCAAGTGCGTCACTTACAGCTTCATTTGCAAGGGTTGAAGACACCAGATGGGCATCTTTGATTTTGCCAGCTTTCCGGCAGCGAGTACGAGTTAATGGGCGTCAAAAGTAGTGATGTCGAGGGTCTTGTCCAGCGCGTACAGTTGAGCCAGGCTGCTGACTAGTGCTTACACTGGACGATGGAGGATGCTAAGGCCCTTCTGCCATGGAGGATCGGTGATCGGAAATTTGATGCCGTCCGTGTCCGTGGTTTCCACCTGCATCCAACCAATCATATTGCATCGCCGACTCCTGACCTTGACCTTCCGGAACTTAAGAATGTCACGGTCTCCGGACGTTTCCACATGTTCCACTCCTCGCCTGAACTTCACGCATCGACTGCTATTGTCTGAGACCCGATTTCGTACGTTCCTTACTCCCTCAGAGCTTTTCCGGTCTACTGAGACCCAGGCATTGAATCAACTTCGGACTGAGTACCTTGTACCTTGTTCTCGTCGTTGCCATTCGACATGTCCGACGGTGAAAGCCCCGACTTTGCGAACACGAAAAGGTCTCGAGCTTGCACCGCTTGTGCCCGTCAGAAAATCAGGTGTAGATGGCCACCGGAATCGGGCAACAGCGGAACAACCGATTGCTTGAGGTATTCTCCAACCTGGATCTGTTTATCCACTTTGAAGACAACCTGTAAAAGGCTAACGGGATGCTGAGATGCTCTCGGATGAGCTTACGTTGCCGTGTACCGGACCCTGTCCCGAGGAAGAAACGCGGAAAGTCCAGGCAAGTCAACACAACCCACTATAGCTATGTCCACAACACAACTTTCGAACAATTGTGAATCGTTTGTCTGAAGGCGGTGCCTCACTACATGCGGATGTGTAACTGACTGAGAGAGCAGTCGTGTTACGGAACTAGAGAAGAAGATAGATGGCCTTGTCAACCTCTTTCAATCCCAGCAGCAGGTCCAAGAAGCCCAAGGTATGGATCCAGTTAAGACAGGACCAGTAAGTAAGGCCAAGCAATTGAACTCAGGCGCTGCGGTCACCTTACCCGGCCTTCATCAAACGCCGGCTTCTTGTACTGCGTCCAGTGGCATGGTCTTTGGTACTCCAAAACCCAATACGCTTCCAGCACCAGATGTAGGATTTTCAGACACCACCTTCTATCTGGTTCCCGACTTTGGCCTTCCCGCCAAGAAGGCGGAAGAATACTTGGACATATACCGAACGCGATTAGTTCCCAATTTCCCCTTCGTGCCTATCCGCCATGATATCGCAGCCACAGACCTTTACGACGAGAAGCGATTCTTGTTTTGGTGCATTATGCAAGCTGTTGTGCCCCAGACGGCGGCTGTCCAGAAGGCTGTTGATGACTGGGTCCGCCGCTATGCTTCTATGCACGTCGTTGTCTTAGGGGAACAGTCGATCGAACTACTTCAGGGCCTGTTGGTCTACGTCGCTTGGTGAGTCAATCCAATGCTTTGACGAGTTGGGATCCAGCTGTGCCCGCAACTTTTGGTAATAACCCATACTCGACGCAACTTCGTCTAACAGGAACAACAGGGGTGACGTTCATTTACAGATGGGTATCAATGCCTACTCATTGATGCAGATGGCAATCGGCTTGGTTACGGAAATGACTATGGTTTCCCTTGGAGGTTCGGTGAGCTGGATGCCAAAAGCTTTACAAGCCGAAGCGTGGGCTGTCTTGAGTCGAGGCAAACAGCTCGGGCCAACAAAACATACCCCCGAAGAGCAAAGGGCCATCTTGGGCGGCTACTTTGTCGCATCTAGGTATGTGTTCTGATCAACCTGGGCAAATGCAACAAAACTAAGTTTCCTCTAGCAACCCCGCAGCGATGCGAAGATACTCGCAGATACAATATGCACCACAATTTGCCCGATGCTTCAAAGCCATCCGCGAGGCCTCGGATCTGCCCTCTGATGCGCAGCTGCTTGCGCTCATCCGGCTGCAAAATATTGCAGACCGCATCCGTTCTGTGTTCCCCAATCCCGACAGAGACGAGGGGGGACCTGTGCCAATCTTTCGAGAACATTGTGCTGCGGTCATGTCGTCGATTCGCAAGGAGATTGTCTCTTTGGAGGCCGAGGAGCCTATCATAAACAAGAACCAACGTAAGTGCAACATCCTTTTAGTGCATGACGTGGAATACTGATCGCCGCGTGAACCAGCAATGCTATGGGCTCATTATCAAACATTGATGGTCAAACTATATGAGCCTTGCATAGCAATGCGTGCAGCGAGCCCTTCCGAGGCGACGTCTCTCACAGAACCATACAGCAGGACCGAAACGCTTTGGTGTTGTCTACAAGCAGTTCAGAATGCTGCGAATGCTCTGCTAGAGATATCGGCAGAAACATTTGCATATCTTCCTTTCAACTCGATCGCAGATGTGGCATACACAATAATGGCATCGCATCGTCTTTTGTTGGACGACACGGCCAGCGACTGGGACGTGGTTCTGGCACGGCAGAAATTCGACCTGCCGGAGCTGGCCCGTCGTCTAGCAGACAAACTTGAAGAGGCGGATAACGTAGCTCTCATCGTCGGCCAAAAGCGGCGGTTGTTCGAAGACAACAGCTCGAGATGGTCCAACTATGCCTACCGGGCCAGATGGATACGGCAGTGGTACCTTTCCAAGGTGACGCCGCCTGCGGAAGAGCAAGCACCGAACATGGAGCAACCCGGCTCTGATCCGATGCTGAATGAACCGAACATGTCTTGGTTAGCGGGTGTCTCTGTAGATCAGGGATTTTGGGAAGCGATGATGTTAGACGGACCTGGACAGATACCCTTTGACGCATCCGTACTTTTACCGGATCAGTCTATTTTCCCATCTGTACAATCTAAATAACAGGATTTATGCTGTGGTGGAAAGCGGCATTCAACTAGGCTTGAAGTACTAAGCCCCAGGGCTACAATGTACGATGCGTTCCTCTCGTTCTCGCCTTGGAGTCGCAGAGCCTTTAATGCGTCCCGTCCCGTTTATTCACGAAGCTAATTACCTAGTTTTGAACATCAGAGTTACTTGGACTAATCCATCCGGGTTCTCTCACACTTTTCTTCGAGTAATACTCTCTCAAACTGGCACTGGTGGGATATGCCGCAGAACAGTCGATGAGCTACGACGTGGGCGAGATCGTATCACCCGCCTATACGCCATGTCTGGAATCTGCGGTGACATTGTATAGTTTCAATCATCCGTAAACTTTCATTGATCTAGATGCGAGACGAGACAGACGGGGAGACGTTGAATTCCTCAAGGAAATCCACAGGCTTCGGTTCTTTCTTCTGCGATAACTTAATTACTTACCACCCTGCATAGCTTCATGTTCCTTTGGACCAAAAGATAATCTTGACACACTCATTGGTTGGCACTTGATGTTATAAACAACACAACATTCTTGGCGACTGCAGCGCACTTGGAATTGCCGGCTTTCTGGTGATTCTCCGGCAGTTTATGCTCGGCATAGAAACACCCGTCTCTTATGGTTCAAAGGACAAATCCGCGTCAAGAGTAAGCCAGCCCGAAAGAGCAAGGTGTCATTGAACAGGGCCGAGCGAGACTAGTCAGAACAGGTAGGCAGGCGACACTTCCTCCGCCACTTCCGTTCCGGCGAATTCTTGTTTACAGTCATCTTGGCCACTGGCCCTCCATGCCCCTCAAACCAAAGTCGGCCAAGGCCTGGACAAGAACGTAGGGAAAAGCCAGCTAACAACCGAGGTAATAGTCAAGTGGCTGGGCCTTGGAAAGTGAGATATTTGATTTCTAGCGCGGCCTCTCAGTCGAGCGCGTATTATTCCTCGACAAGCCACCGGAAGAGCGGGGGAGGAATGTGACCTTCTGTCGTACGCAGTGCTTCTGGGCAGAGTATACCTAGTCCTTTGAGATCCTGGCTGCATGCTAGGGTTGCATCCTCTCCGGTTGTGGTTCGGCCGTGATAGCAGGTCTTGGCATAATCACGCCGGGAGGAACTTGCTATCATCACCCCTAGTTCCTTGAAGTATGCTTGTATATACTACTGTTCTCTTTGGGTTAGTTGATTCAAGTTTCATGCATGGTCTTGTTACCCGATCCTCTATCATCTCAATCTACTCTAATTACCATGTATGGTACACTGTCGTCAACCCCGCAAGCACGCCTTTCCAGAGGTCACCGAGGATCTCGGGTAGGCGGAGAGTATATGGGGTGAAAGAGGGGAACGCACTTCCAAACCAGCCATTATTATTGGAATGCCGCTACCCTTTCCTCGGTTGTTTCCCGCCCCTCCGTACACAAGACTTTGGCAGAGCGGTCGCCTCACGCGCTATATTTGACTTGGCTCAAGATATACATATCCGGACTTGAGTACGGCGCGGTACACCTGCAATTTTACGTCTGCTTGTGGGTTCTTCACAATCTGACAGCAATATTTTCTTGAGGCAGTTGTTGCCTTGACACCAGCGTGACTATCAGGACGAGCTGATAGAATTGACATGGCGCCGCCCCAAGAGGGTGCCAACCTTTCCGTGCTGATCTCGGCACTCCACCTCTCGCGGTCCCAGTCAGCGGGGCCGGGCCCAACCAAAACAAGCCGATGCCCAGTTGAGTTTGACGTTTCTTCCTCAGCCACCCAAGCTGCTGCACAGGAGCACACGTAGCGTTAACGGTCCTTGGCATTTGTACTAGACAGGCATCGTCTGAACATTACAGGCTAACAGTCTGTTGTCTTGGGTGACGATGTCTGAAAGCCAGTGGTCGGTCTCACTAAGATATCAGAACTTGGGCAATCTGGTTTGAAACTTGACCTACGCCATGTTCACTTATCATTCTCCAAGACCTACCAAGCTCTGAAGGGAATGCGCCCCTGAGCTTTATCTAGTTTTACTACTCCAGCCGATTTGGGTCGCCTGCATCCGCACCACGACTTGCCGGCGCCAGGTCTCCCCCACCTCGGAACCCCCTCGTCCCCCGCTTCGGCAACTGTAAGTTTCAAAGTTGTGTAGCAACCTGAGGTGGATATCGTGGAGAATCCGGGGTAGCGCCAATGCAACACTAACCGGTCCAGCTCCCCACTGCTGTTGTAAAAGCCGGCCGAGGAGTTGATAAGGACGAGGCAGGAGCAGAGGAGGTTACGACTTACAGTTCGACCATCAGACAAAATTGCTGTTCCCACATCTTCCTGCCGCCGGTTCCCTTCTAGCAACATCGCTGTCATCACTCAGCCATTTCCACGCCGTTGAGCAGACCAACGTCCTCGCGATGTCGGGCTGGAGGTATGCATTTGCTTTGAGCAAGCAAGAGGTTGCGGCTGCTACACCGCCAGGAACAGCAAGGTTGTTGGGTAAGCCACTTGACGCACTGTTCTTACAACTAAATAGTCTCGTATAGTTGCTTCACGCTCTAGAGACTCGTCTCCTGTATTGTTTAAAGCGGGATAATCCGCTGACGAAGCCTTACTCCAAAGTCGAGGACGAATCTGTTAGCAGGTCAACGTCGTCCGATTCTCTCATCCGACACCCGACGCCGTCCGAAGACCCAGCAGACCCTCTGAACTGGGCACAATGGCGCAAGTTCGTGCTGTTACTGGTCGTCTCGCTGTATGCATTCTGCGGCAACTTCTTAGGCTCGAGCATTGCGCCGGCACTCCAATTGTGGTTCAAGACATTTCCCACAGAAGTGCGGCCGTATAGCGACCTGACGTACTTCATCGCTGTGCGTTGCACTACGCCCTCTTACGTAGAACGTCCAGATGGCTAACGTGCGGCTCTGCTGTAGATCAACGTCCTGTTCCTCGGCGCGTCCAACATCTTGTGGGTCCCATGCTCGAACATCTTTGGCCGGAGGCCTGTGTTACTGGTCGCGACCCTGCTAATGACAGTTGCCACCATATGGTGCGCTGTTTCGACCTCTTATTACTCGGTACTGGTCGCAAGATTGGTACAAGGCATGGGGGCTGGCGCCTCCGAGTCCGTAGCCCCTGCTTTGGTTGGGGAGGTCTTCTTCGTAGATGAGCGTGGCCGTGCAATGGTGAGTAAAGTCGAACCACCATATGTTCTTGGTTTCAGAGTCCTAACTCGCAGTAAAGGCCATCTACACGGCGTTCCTGTGCGCAGGCTCGATTGTCGGCGGCATCGCTGGCGGTTACATTGGCTTCTCACAAGGTTGGACATACATCTTCTGGGTCGGAGTCGCTATTTCCGCTCCCTGCTTTATCGGCACTATCTTGTTCGTGCCGGAAACACTGTACGAGCGAGTCGTCTCGCCCGTGGAATCTACTCCCGGCTCTACTAGCGGCGAGAAGGGCATCGAGAGTCACGTTGAGGATTCCAGAAGCCAGACTCTGGACTATCGCCCATACACTTACGGAAGGTCGCTTGGATTCACACACTACCGTGGCAATGTGGTCAGCAACTTTCTGGCGCCATGGAAGACACTCCGACTCCCCGGGACGTGGGTTGTGATGTTCCATTACGCCGGCCTTGTTGGCGGAATCGTCACAATCTCCGTCGTTGGTCCTCAGCTGGTCGCCGCCCCACCGTATCTCTGGGGAGCCAATGTTGGGCTGATCAACGTTGGAGGATTGATCGGCACACTCTTGGGCGCGTTGTACACCTATCTCCTCTCAGACACCCAGCTCAGGAAGCAAGTCAAGACCTCTGCCAGTGGCCTCGCGGAAGCAGAGAGCAGGCTCCCGATCATGTTTCTTGCTCTTATCGTCGCGACCGGCGGTTTCTTCGTCTTTGGGTTTTCTGGCCAACACCCCTCCAAGGACGGCTGGGTTGGCCTCGCTGCCGGCTACGCAATGGTTTCCTTTGGCCTGATGCAGCTCCCCTCCGCCGGGTTCAACTACGTAAGTCCATCGAGGTAGTTTCCAAACCGGGAAAAGAGATGCTGACCAGTGTTTTGAAACAGCTCATTGATGCCTACAAACAGCAAGCAGGCGACTGTTTCGTCATGGTCACCATCATGCGGGCCATCATTGCCTTTGCCTGGACCTTTTTTGTTGCCCATTGGGTCGAGGAGAAGGGACCGGCGGAGCCGTTTGGAGTATTTGGAATGCTCATGGGCGTCTTCTCTCTGTTGACCATTCCTCTGTGGATGTTTGGCAAGAGGATGAGAATTGCAACAAGCAAGCTAGTGGAAGGTTGATCAGCACCACCAGATGGGTTTCGTAGTCCACAGAGCAAATAAATGCTACATTTCGTTTTACTCAAGGCGCCACCCTGCCTACCCTCGTCTTGGAGAACTTGAATCTCAGCCCCTTTTCAAGCATACTTGCCTGTTGCACTACGTGGCAGAACTTTTTGCGGGTAGAACCAAGAATTTCTAGTGTTTGACAACCTGGCCGACGTGGCTCGACTGTCACAACACTACCTCATGTATTATCGTTCAAAATACCATGGCTTTATAGTAGACCTTGAGGAACGAGCAACACGCCCAATACCCCGGGGCCCCTTCAATAAAACAAATAAATGAGACCAAGCGCAACTATAGGTACATTCGTAACCAAATGCGCCTTCGCCTTCGCCCTTCCCACTTCAACAGCCTCCGCCGAGGCGCCCGGGCTCCTTAAATACTCCGTAACGAAGGCGGCCCCGCTGAACCCGACCCCCGCGCCCAGCATCAGTACGATCCCGACGCACCGCCTCACGGCGGCGGCTGCTACCGGCGACGCGCGGCAGACGTCCGAGAACTGGCCGTAGAGGACCATAGCTAGAATACACGAGGACATGTGCAGGTTCCGGGCCCCCTTGACCTTGACGAGCGCGTGGTGGAAGGCGTCGAACCGGCTGGGCGTCAACGAGTCCTGGCGTGGCGGAACGAGGCCGAAGGTCGCGGCCCCGCTTTCGGGCTTGGCGAGGTTGAAGATGCCATCGGCGGCGCCGAGGAGGGCGAGGAGGCCGGTGAAAACAGGCAGGGCAGCGGGCCTCCAGAAGGCCGGGGAAGGGCTGAGAGTGGCCATGGGCGAAGAGCTCTCTGGGACTGTGATTTTGATTTGGTCACTGATGTCAAGTATGCTTAGAAGAAGGGACTAAAATAGGGTGACACAGACTTATGCAATACTGGTCGCCTGGATATCGAATTTGGGGACGTGTGTTCTGATGTTTGTCTACGTAGCAGAGCTTTTTATTTGAGGGGTTGTTGGGCGCCTCGTACTTTTCTAGGCAGCAGCTGACGTTCATCACGTGGCTGTCAGACAAGCTTACCCATTTCTTCAACACATTTTGGAGCCGTCTGCCTCTAAACTAGGTAGTTTAGGGTAGCAGAATCCTGGCCTAGCCCGCATGGGGTTTCTGGACTTCAATTTCCGCAGCTGTGAGTTGAGAGTGGGAAATTCACGTAGTCTACACCAGGGTGCAGATTGGTCAAGTTTCGTAGCGAGAACCAGTGCGGCCCCATGGACGAACGAGCCCAGCCGGTACGACATTCCAGGATGTGGTGTGGCGTCTTTCTAACGGATAGAGGATGAATGTCGCGATGGAGGCTTGATGATCAATGCCGCTGAGGGATGCGACTCAGCGAGCTGGAGGAGGGCGTAAGCTATGACGGCGGAGGTTGGCTGGACGAAGTTTTCTTCATCCGATGCTTTCCTATCGCGATTGTCAGTACTTATGGGTTCAGTACGATGGTAACAAGAAACAAGCAGATGCATTGCGGAACTTTCTTGTATACTAGTACCAGCGTCCAGACTCAGCAGATCACACATGCAGACTAATGTTGGCTCCGACTGAAGCAGGCCCGAATCCGCGCCGCAGCGGTACAGTGGGTAACGGCATGTCACGCCACGGTCGTTGTCATCGCAGCAGGTCGGACAGGAAAGGCCGGGAACTGGCACGACGGACAGCAGGGGGTGCGTGCCTGTGCGCGAGAAGTATCACTAAGTTGGTGGTGAAGCTTCGCTCCAAGCTCGGAGAGAAAACAAAAGAATCGAAAGTGATTGCCGGTGTTGCAGAGCCGGAAAGGCTGGACCAGAAACGCGAAGCTAGAATGAATGCGATCTTGAGGCTCCCACCGCCAGTCACCTAGCTCGGCCGGACAGGGATGGGGTTCTGTCGTAAGATAATAGAGATGGGGTGATGGTGATGCTATCAGGAAGCGGTCGGACAAAACCGCCGGGCCACGTCGATGCCGAGGGGTGCATTGCCAGGAAGACGCTTGCCGGGGGTTGCGAACTCGAGCGCGCACGATTTGGCTGCCACGCCTGTGAATGTCGAAGACGCCGTGAGAAGGCCAGTATCTGTTGATGATGAAGAAGACGTTGAAGGCTTACTGACTGACTGACGCAGGGCAGACAGACTGCGAGCAGGATGAAAGAATACGCCAGGTCAGATCAGCCGATCCGTACCTGCCGTACCTAAGGTAGGTGGGTATGTACCTGCTGCTTTAGTCAGACTGGCGTACCTAGTTCTCGGAAGGTGGTTCCCTCCTGCCTACCCACATAGGTACCGGTAGTTAGTTAGGTAGGTACCTACGTACCTTTGGGAAGGAAGGTGATCCTCGTTCCTCGAGGGAAGGTAAGACCACCGAGTATCCGTATAGCCAGTCAGAAGCCAAACGGCCCGGCCGTGCCCGCTAGAAATCATCCAACATGTGGCCGACATGTCACCGCACCCACTTCAGCTTTACTCTCCCGCCGTCGTCAACCTTGCGGCAGCCACTTCAGACCAAACCACAGATATCACATCAGCCCAGTTGTGCCACCAACAAGTTTAAGCAGCAGATACACCTCATCATCGTATCCCGTACACAGGGACAGGGGTTTCGCGCCTGCAGGAGACCCTCTCCCCCCTAATCGGTTGATCATCTGGCATTCGGCATCATCTTCATCTGATCGCTCGTACGCCGGTTTATGGTCCGGTAGCACTATTTCCTGCTTTTCGGCTTCGGTCCCTCTTC
This sequence comes from Colletotrichum cereale, assembly GCA_034509685.1. Classification (NCBI taxonomy): domain Eukaryota; kingdom Fungi; phylum Ascomycota; class Sordariomycetes; order Glomerellales; family Glomerellaceae; genus Colletotrichum; species Colletotrichum cereale. The sequence continues at coordinate 50,781 of JASUDE010000279.1, read as the reverse complement.
GTCCACGCCCTGCCTCCCACTGCACACTCTCCTTTGGCCATTGCTTCGCGGTCATCATCAGAGATGCATTAAGTATGCCCGGCCTCGACATACATTCGAGTGCCTCTTCCGGCCCCTCTTCATCGGCATAAGCCAAATCTTTCATCAATCCTACAACAGCCACACCAACATCATGTCTGCCATCCGATGCCCGATGGACTTGTTACCTAACGAGGTAAGCTCCCTTCTCTTGGCACCCGACGTCCCTCCAAACATGGCCCCACGCTTCCACTGACAACGTTGTTCTCAACTAGCTCGTTATCGCCATCCTGTCGACCTTCGACTCTCGTGACCTGCTTTCATTGCACCTCGTCGACCGCCGATTCAATGCCACCGCAACAGCCATCCTACAGCACCGACTCCTTCAAACCGTCAAGATGAATGGACATGAGATGATGCTAGAGAGCTACCACCCTGTTGCCAAGCAGTCAACCCCGTCCATGGCATGTCGGCTCGTGGGACTCGGCTTCCTGGACCACACGTGGACCGGCGAACAAGACATGGACCTGTGGGACCTATCTCAGCTCTACACGCACTTCCTTCCGGTTGTTTCCGAGGAGACGCGGCGCATGCGGAGAGTTTTCGGTCGACGTTTGCCAGGCGCACCCCTCGAGCAGGAGATCGGCGACGAACCCGTTACCCAGGAACTCATTTTGGACGAAGGCGAGCTGTTTTCCCAGCTTTGCACGTCGACGAGCTTGATCCAGTCTGGTCCAAACCCGGGCCTCCTTGCCAGCCATAGCAAAATCACCCACGGCGTGGTACGCGTCTGGAGGCGTTGGCTGGCCAAGGCGGCTGCCAGCAGCGCTATCTGCCTGGCCGCAGGGTGCCCCGACGAGAGCACGATCCTCTGGGTCGATACCGCCAAGAACGTCGGGCTTCGGTTCCGCGTCACCGAGCTCACGCAGAAGCGTCTACCATCCTACCGAGGCTCGGACGAGGATCCGCCGGTTGCTTACTCTCTGCACTACCAAGGTGAATTCGACTCGATTGCTTGTGGCCCCTTCCCTCGAACCAAGCAGCTGACATTCGGCATCAGAGTTGCTGGTCCGGACAAGCCGTATCTTGCTAGCAATGGAGAAGGCAGCACTACAAGAAGCAGTCGACTCAGGTAAAGCTACCGTTATGCCTTTTTTTAAAGGCGCTCTATTCGTCCGGCCGATATAGAGCCGGGTTTGCACATCCCCACAACACTTATAAGTCGGGCGACCCACGACATCAATAACCTTCACGCACGGGACTTCCGAGACCGAAAAGTTTCGAGGAAACGGTGAAGGGTCTTGATTAAGCAGGGTCCGGACCGCGTTGATCCGCTCGGCTCTGGCCGCGGCCGACGGGACTCCGATGAGGACTGGAACGGTTATCACACTCTGATCATCCAGTGACGGCCACCTTTGAGTCGATCATCCAGCCTCAACACCAATCACAACAACAGCTCATTCAGTACCAAGGCCATATCACTTACTATTGTGATCGGTCATAGGTTTCTTTATGCGCCTCGACGCAAAGAGTGTCCGCGCAGTCGACACCGTCTTGGTGACACCTGCGCTTCTTAGTCCTTTTCTTCCCCAACCAGTGACTGTCATGCGAATGGCAGGATTCTTTGGAGAAACTCTGGCGGAATTGATGTGAGAGTCTAAACCATAGTCCATGGCCTGCAAGCAGAGCGCAATTATTGAATCGACATGGACCATCTACGAACGTTGGCCAACGAAACACCTTCCACAGTGCCTCGCTGAGGCGCCGAGACCGGCTACTACGTGACATAGATGCAGAGCATAGGCGTTTCGGTGTTTTTACGTCGCAATCATGCGTCTGCAACGATGGACGAGATCCATCGATGTCAATTAGGCCCGGAATGTTCAGGGCAGATATATCATCGCATCAAATATGGCGTTTGGTCGACGCTAGACTGCGTTTCAACTCGGGGAACCTCGCTGATAATCCGGCGAACGGAAGATGCCGACAGATAACCGGCATATACAGGGCGACATGCGCAGCGTTGACAATTTTTGAAGAGTTGGACGACATGTCAGCGCCAAGGCATCTAGCACAGATAACATGTCATGAACTTTGCAATTTTCTGTCTTCCTCGGAGGTCACTCTCCATACACTTCCGACTGCTCGTTGTGTGATCGACGGTGTGGGTACGCCTCCCTGCATGACCGACGCTGGCTGGATTCGGGCAACGCAGGAAAGGCAGAGGAACGTCGAAGAACGCAGTGCGCACGCACTCTCGGTTACACGGAATTATCACACAGGTAATGTCGTCGACTGTCGTCCATGAACGCGGATTTGACGCGGGGCTGGCCGTTCTCAGATGGTGATCAAGGCGCTATTCCTTGGTGTCAATGAGTTGTCAGCGACGACTCTGTTCCGCGAGGGAGACAACGCCATCGGACAGCATCAGGTTATGTTCGTCTTGGGACGCTCCACGACCGCACCACGGCCATTCGAGTGAAGCTTAAGTTGAATGACGTGATCCACCCGGGGGCGGAGCGACAGCGTTCTCTATGATGCCGCCGAATCACCTCAATAACAGTCTGCATATGTGCCTCTCCTTTGGAAAAATCTCGGAACCTACGGCAATCTCAATCCACCACCAGAACAGGCCACCGCAGTACGACAAGGGCCGCCTGGTCTTGGGCAGTCTAGGTAGGTTCCTTGGGCGGGGGCTGCGAAACGGCCTGCAACGAAGGGGCCACCTAATCCACAGCGGGAGGCCTAGTGTGATCGTGCCGAGACAACCCCTCCCAAAGGCAGGAAAATACTGTTTGATTCTCTTGCTGACAGGTGAGATCCCACGCCTTGCGACCAACTCGATGACGCCGGTGGTTGGGAAGAAGACTCCCTGAACAGGGACAAGTCCTGTTGAGGCGCTGATTATCCACGGATAGGTAGCTGATTGATGCAAAGATGAGGACCCAAGTTCGATAAAGTCTTCAACGGCGTGCCGCATTGCCTGGTACCACTACACCGGTGCCCACTCGAACATGCAAGTGTATGTTGTATCCGTGTGGCCGCGAGTCAACTTATGTTCCCTTAATTTCATTTCCATTGAAATGTCGAGAAGATTGAAGTGCACCAGGGTATCTAATCGCCTCCTTCGGTAATCTTGTGTCATCTTGGTGGCCTGCATCCGATACCAAAAGCATCGGATGGATGGTTTGTTAATTCTGCTCAACCTCATCAGCGTTATGCATCAAGCGCGATCAACGGCTATCCATGAACAGCCTTTGAAGCCAACGCTCTTTATTCAGCCTCATGACGCACGCTGTCGGCCTTCTTCTCGGACCATATCGTTTCTGGTCGGTGCCGCCATAAAATAACCAACGCCCCCATAGTAATAACCAAGAGCCGGCCCTGGCATCAGGACTGTTTCAGGATCTGGTCAACCTGGGCCGATGGTGGCCCAAGCAACCCCCCATCGCCCATCCGTCCCATCGGATGGGAAAACCGTTTTTGACAGGGCCCGCCATCCCTGCGGACCACGCCTCGTCCAATGATGCCGCTGAAGACGTTGGAGAGACGGGGGGGGACGCTGGAGAGAGGGCCGAACCCGTGGCCTTCACACGCGGGCATGAGGCCAGGTCTGTCGTGGGTAGGGGGCCTCTCATGCCAGGGTAGGGGGCCTCTCATGCCTATGGGGTACGTGAGGTCACATCGGGTCGATTGATATGTAAACCGTTTTCGTCAATGGTGGCTGGATTTCGAATGTGATTCCTTCTTCCATCATTCCACGGTTAGTGCGTGTATCAGTTACGAAGTGTCAGAGTGGGTAAGCCCCGTGTTGTCTAATATCTATCCCAGTAAATCATAATCCTCTTCTCTTAACCCTTCATTCTTGTTCGATATTCTTCGTTCATCCTCCACCAGCTGGTTTTACGTTTTACGCTTTCCACGTTTACTCTTTCCCTTCTTCCATCGCTGCTGGTTCAGCTTTTTTCCCCATCGGAGCTGGGCTCCATTTTATACCAGTACGGAAGAACAGACAAGATGGAAAGAGATATGGAAAAGGGAGAGATCGAGTTGGTCAGGCCAGACGAGAGCCACGTCGCGCCGGAGAGGAAGGTTAGGAAGCTGTCGTTCTCGAGGCCGCCGACGCCACCCCCGAAGGATGACGTATTTTTATCGCGACCGCCAACAAGCTCTACGAAGCGGCTATCATTCTCAACCACATCGACCCAACGGATAATCAAGTACGGGACAGGAAAGCACTCACAGACAGAACTGAGTCCCCAGCCGACTGACGACCCCGACGATCCCCTGGTGGGTTTGCCCCTCTCCCAGACACCTCTCTGCGGAACGGATGCTAACCTCTCACTCCCAGAACTGGCCGCAATGGAAAAAGGAGCTCAACTTCGTCGCACTGATGATGACTGTCGGGCTGATCGGCGGGATGAAGACGGCTTACATGAGCGTCAACAGTGTCCTTTCGATGAGGTTCAGGGTCTCGTACACGGCAGTCGCGTCCCTGACGGCCGTGCCGCTCATCGTCTCGGCGTTCACAGGCCTGTTCGGGCTCATGGCCGCCAAGGTCTGGGGCAAGAGGCCGGTCTACCTCGTCTCCATGGTGCTCGTCGCCATTGGCAGCATATGGAACACGGCCTCGGGCGACAGTTTCGGCTCGTGCATGGGAGCCCGCGTCTTTCAAGGCCTGGGCTGGGGAGCGTTCGACAGCCTCATTCTCGGCTCGATCCACGATACTTACTTTGTACGTCTCGGGTGAACGGTTCCCGACTTTTGTTTGGCCTTTTGCTGATTGTTATCTAGGAACACGAGCGCAACGCTCGCATCACGGCCTTCAACGTCCTATCCGTCGCGACGACATGGGGCGCGCCGCTCCTCGGCGGCCTCGCGTCCCGGAACGCGGGACTGTTCACCGTGCAGTTTAAAATCATCAGCGTCTTCCAGCTCGTCGCCATACCGCTACTCGTCCTTGGCGCGCCCGAGACGGCATACGGACGATGTTTGCCCAGCAGCCGCGCGCAAACCCCGACGAGCTCCGTCCCGTGGATGTCGAAGCCACCGAAACCCCTCGGCAAGCCGTCAGTTAAGGAGATCAAAGCGTACCTCGGCACGATGAAGCTCGTCTCCTTTCACGGCAAGGCGGACCTGCGCACGCTCCTGCAGGCGCCCCGAGCCTTCATCGCGCCGACGACGCTGCTGCTTGTCTTGGTGACCTTCATGCCGTACTGCACGCTGTGGGGGATTGCCGAGTCCCTCGCCCTCCTCTTCTCCCCGATGCCGTGGATGCTCGACGCGAGCGGCGTCGGCTCGTTCATGGCGGCGCCTTTCGTCCTCGCCGTGCTCACCGTCACGGGGTGCGCCCACTACCGCAAGCGACACACAGATTACACCAGCATCGATACCATCTGCATCCTGGGCGGCGGCTCGGCCCTCGCGGCGACGGGTATCCTCGCCTTCGGCCTCACGATCCACAACGTCATGACCGCGGAGGCCGGGACAGGCGTCTTCCGGATGGGCGGCGTCGGCATGACGCTCTCGTTCCCGGTACTGTCGTTCCTGCTCGGCCTCTTGGCGGCGGGGGTGGCGGTGCTCGACGCGGCGATCCGGCCCATCATCTGGCGGTCGACGCAGTTCACGTCGTCCAACCTGAACGTGTGCCTGCGCAACGTGGCCGACATGGACGCCGGGGTGGCCTGCTGGCGGAGTCTGCTGGCCGGCGTGTTCGTCATGGCGGTGCCCAATGCCGTCGTCGTGTGGGCGGGCCTCAAGGCCACCGTCGTCGGGCTCGGGTCAGCGCAGCTCGTGTTCGGGGCCATCATGTGCGGTGCCTGGTGGGTGTATGACGACTACGTCAAGGGGCTGGACGGGCAGGTGATGGGGCTGGTGGACCTGAGCATGCTGAAGCGGACGGGGAGCTTCTTCGACGCGGACTGAAGTGTGCTCTCGGAGTGGTGGATGTTCCCCAATCTTTTGTGGAAAACGTGTAAGACGGGCTGGGCCGGAGTGCGTTTGAAAAGGGATGGGTTGTTTATGTTAATGATCGAAACAGCCAAGGGGCGGTAGGGGGATATCTGCTTGGAACTTTCTTTTGTTCGAGATACCAGCGGCTTCAGACGCAATTCTGAGTAGGGGTGGGGTAGGAAGCGGCGATGCGTTTTGGGGAGGGTAGACTTGCATCATGTGAAAATGAAGAGAGAGGAACAAGAGTGACGATGAGAGTTAAGAAGGAGGCGGCATTGCAAGACGCAAGAGCACAGCAAAGCTATAGTTATAATCTCTAGGTACTCGGCAAACGCGAGTAATGATGGAAGAGACCGACGCTCATTTGGAATTTTCTTGTCTTGACGATGGTGACACGCGGGGCGGACGGGGCATACGAGCAGCGTGTTCCCGGCCGAAAAGGGGCGCAGTACGGGAGACGGAATGGGGGTGGGGGGACACACAGCACCGGCGACGAAGGGGCCGGCTTGGGATCTTTGCGGTTTCAATTTTTCGTCTGGTGTTGGACGGGGCCGCGGCTACGGGGGGGGGGGGGGGTTTGATCGTCCGGAGGGGTTCGATGCGATGCGGGAGTAGGTCCCGTCGTCTGATCTTTTGCGTGGGGTACCGGGGGGACGGCGATGGCGGCGGGCTTGCTGGCGGGGCCTCTGGCGAAATATTCGTTATGTATGTTTGAATGAACTGATCAGAAGAGGCTGTTGGACTTTTGTGATGTGTTGCTTAGGGTTCTACGTCAAGACAAGTTACCAATAAAGGACATCCCTCTCTGTAGCTTGACGTGATGCCGCATGAGCTTTGGTGGGCGAAATGGTGTTGACGGAGGAATCCAGTCATCATCGAGATAGTTGAAACTTTACCTACATGTGGAAAGTGCAGAAGATTTGGCTCCTAACAGATTCATATAGATCGAGGTCAGTACTACATGTACTGTCAAACCTGCACTTGATACTTTTCAATCTCAACGCGTGCCAAGACCATAGCTGGAACTACTTAACGATAACCTTGTTCTGATGTTTCTGAGAGATCGGACAAAGGTCGATAATTGAGCAAGATATATGGTGTTTATTGTGCAGAGGATACGGCGATCTTTGGCTTATTGTATAGGAGCTACTTACGTGTTTCCTTCACAAACCCTATACCAATCTACATATAGTAATACGCCCCGCAAACAGTTCGCTGTCAACTCTGTCAAACCCCTGGAAATAACAGAGAAAATTGTAACCCTTGCTAACACGTCGTCTATGTCTTACAGCGCCATAACTTAAGTCAACCTCTTATTGATAACTTGTCTTGATATAGAACCCCGAGCCACATATCAGCCGGTTGGTATACCCTGACAGCGGCCCCCTTGCTCCCCATGCACAGGCTCCGCCTTCCTTGTCGCCGGCGCCAACTCCTGATCCTCGACGGAGCCGGCTGACACGACTCCCTCCGTGGCCGGCGGGGCCTTGCGGTGGACGGAGATTCCGCGGGTCGTACCGGTGCGGCGCATGAACCGGAAGTCGGCGTATGACACGACGGCGACATAGGCGGCGACTAGGCTGCAAGTACGACGCATCAGTCCATGGTTTCCTTTCTTTTTCTTCTTTTTCAGGCTATGAAGTGGTAAGGAGGAAGGACCAGGGAGGGAGACTTACTTGAGAAGAATGGCAGCGCCGACAATGACCCAGCTCAGGGTACAGCCGACGCCCACGCATCGCTGCATGTTCCCCTGGATCGATAGGAACGCCGCCGCGCCCCAGAACAGAGGCTCGAGACCGTTGAGAACCATGTTGGCCTTCAGACTGGCAAACCTGCGAAACTTGGGCAAGTGCTGAGTGCTGAGCTCGTATGTCAAGAATGCCATTGACTTGGCGGCCTAGGTTTTTTCAAACCGATCGGGGTCAGCAGCCTTCCAAACGTCCTTAGCACAAGTGTTAGGGGGGGGGGGGGGGGGGGGGGGGGGGCGGCGGGGGGGGCCCCCCCCCCCGCGTCTGAGTCTGCTTGCTGTGTCATGCGTCACTCACAATGGCCAAAGACATGGTATTATTCCGGGTCACTGGCCCGCTGCCCTTTGCTCTGAGGAGCAGCCTGGCTCCGGAGAGGCCCATGACGAGGTGGATGATGATGATCTGGACGATTTGCACCTTGAGAAGATGGCAGTTGTCGAACAAGCGCATGCTAGCGAGCTTGGCATCCATGGCGGGCATAGTCTGGCCGGGTTTTAGTGTCGGATACAAACGACAGGCAATTGGGTAGATTCAAAGTCGGAGTTCGACGTCAAATGTCAACGGACTGAAAGCTGCGCCGTGTTTTCAGTGTATTCGAGAGGGGTTGATAATGGCAACTTGACGTCTTGAGAAACCAGGGGCGTCAAGCTGCTTTTTATATGAAGGCGAATAGGCCACTCCTGATTGCCCTCCCCTCCCCAGAGCGTACATCTGCGTCGTGAAATCTGGACATCCATTTCATCTGCAACAGAAGGACGCCTGACGCGAGAACAACATCCGCTGCCACGTAGACCTCGACACTGGGCAGTGCAAATCAGCCTGTCGGTTTCGGTTTCCTTGGTGTGGGCCTCGCGTTGGTGTGTCTGGCGCGTGCGGCCTTGACAGGCGTGCGCCGCGCAAAACACCTCGGTCTCGGTTTCCATCATCGGGGCCGCATTGAGTCTGAGTCGTCGTGCTGTTGCGCTGTGAACTCTTACTCACGTGAGGGGTACAAGAGTTGGGTTGCTGCGCAAAAAAAGGGGTTACTTGTCACTTACTACCTTAGGCTATTGGGCTTACAGTACTACTAACTGGCAGCGATGAAGCGCAAAGGGGCAAAAAAGACAGGATGTAGAAGGAGCGTAAGATACGCAATATCTAGCCTTGAACACACCATCGTGCTCGTGGTCGGGGCGAGTACAAGGTTAATGGCCATAATGCCTACACCCTCTATTGCAATGGGAATCCAACAAGGGCTAAATGGATAATTTGGATATGCAATGTGTAGGTTAGGCACCTGAGCTGTGGCTTGAACGCCCTTGTCATACCAAACTGCGCGTCCACACATTGCGCGCCACCCAACTATAGATTTAGACTAAACCCCGAACGAAAGAAGTCTGATTTATAATCAACCCCCCCCCCCCCCCCCCCCCTCCCCGTCTGACATATGAATAATCTCCTGTCTGATCATGACAGCTCTGCTGAGAAGGTCGCTGGAACTCACCAAAAGCCCTCTTGTATGAACTTGCTTTAACAGGTTCCTCAAAGTCATTAAGCAGCTAACCAGTTAAGCACAAGCTTCGTTGAGTAATCGGGTATTCTGCTTGAACTCTCTAATCTGAGACGAACTTTTGAACTGCAGGTCATGGACTCACAAACAGGTTTTGGGGAGGGAGAGCGGCAATTGATTATTCGTGTAAGTTGGCTCAGAAACTTACTAACAGCCCGTCTCTGTTGACACCTTGAGGAAAGGCCTGCGACATGTGCCGGAAGAAAAAGATACGCTGTGAACCTACCACGCAAGGGTGCGCTCAGTGCACAAAATATTGCATAAGATGCCACTTTACACCAATCGCGACGAAGAGGATGTCTCGCAGACCAGCTGGGTTAGTCTGCCATTCTAGCCCCAAAAGTTTGCCTCTGTTAAACATTTCGAAGCTTCAGATATATCGCACAGCTCGAGGAAAGACTTGCAGAAGTGGAGGCTTTGCTAGGAGACAAGTCTTCGGGGGAGCCAAACGCGCCTGACAACACTTCGCGTACAGAGCAAACGACATCCGCAGTGTCAATTAACACGGCGGCATTGATCACATCTCCTAATGGAAGTAATCCATGGATGCCAATGAGCGAACCACAACATCTGTCACCTGAGCAAACGAACAACCTAAGGTTTCACTTTGGGGTCGCGTCCCACGCACACGACCATGGCGAACCCAATTCTGCTACGCTTGGGGGCTACGTAACTGACCGTCTATGGCCACATCCTGCTCAAGAGTTACAACCAGCCTCTCTGCTAGCGCACCGGCAGCTTCCCAACAAGGCAGTCGCTCTGGAGTTGGTCAAGGAAACCTTCAGCAAGTATAATAGGTTCCTTCCACTTTTTGATGAAGATGACTTCTTGAGAGAGTTCCAAGTCAAGTATTCGACTTCCAACCCTAGACATGCTGGTTGGTGGGCGTGTCTCAATGTCGTGCTGTCGATAGCTCATCGGCTCCGCGCTCTGCACACGCTGGACCCGACGCATGAGAACATTCTGGCCTATGGGTACACGCAAAACGCCTTAGGCGTCGTCTCCGATCTGAGCGTCTCCAACAGCCTTTCTGCCGTCCAGGCTCTGGCTGGTATGGCTTGCATACTTCAGGGAACATCGGATCCGGAGCCAGCCTCGGTGCTCGCAGCCGCCGCACTACGCTTAGCACAGGCTATGAATCTGCACAGAGAGTCTTCCAGCCCAGGCCTCACGGAATCACAAGCTGAGCAACGGAGGCGGGTATTTTGGAAGATATATATTCTTGACAAGGATCTTAGTCTGCGAACGTGCCGACCCTTCGGTCAAGATGACGATGACATGGATGTCCGATTGCCATCGGACACAAGTCTTGAGCTTTGCAACGTCGAGTTTTTCAACTATCGCATAGGACTTGCGGTTATCCAGGGGCAGGTGTACAAACAGCTGTACTCGATCAGGGCCAGAAGACAAGCGGAGGCACAAAGGGCGATTGTGGCAGATGAGCTGAGTTCTTTATTGTCGTACTGGAAATCTAGTGCCCCGTCGCAATCGCCAGGGGACTCCACAATGCTGCCAGGAAGCCTAATCTCAGGTGAGATGATCCATCAAGTTGTTTTACGGCTCACATACCTTCATTGCCTAACAATGATCGATCGCCACTTGCCTCGGACGACGCGATATTCCTCTTACGAAGAACCCGGCCGGTCTGATCGATTGCTACCTCCAGGTAGTCTTTGCGTCGCCGAGTCACGCAAAGCGCTCCGTCTCGTTGAAACCATCCCTCAAGGAGACCGCTCTTGTGTCTGGTAAATGATCTATGATGAACCACAGCTTTCCTGATATCCTTCTCTGACACAATCTAGGATGCTCCTCCACGCTTTCTTCGCTGCAGCCAGCAGCATGCTCTATAATCTGACACAAAATCCCACGTCTCCAAACGCACTTTCAGACCTTCATTCCGTCAAGCCATTTCTACGTCTGCTAGAGAAACTTGCCAGAGAACCAAGAGCATGCTCACGATCCGAGGAAATCAGGCAAATGCATGGCACTTGCAGCAGCTTAAACAATGAAGCAAAGAAAGCTGTTCAACTGTTTGGTTCAGGGCCTGCGGCATCCTTTACATAATTATTCGAGCTTGAACGTCTTGAATAAAACTGGATTGATGCTCTATCCCCTCAAAGCAGCAAGACATTGCGCAGACATGTTTCCTTGACCCCAAAACGCTTTTACTTGGCCTTTGTAGCAGCAAGCCGGTCCTGTAGGACGTTCAAGACAGTTAGACCAGCTAGCATACACCCTAAGCAGTTATTGAGGGCTGCAGGGCTTTCTGGGACTTCAACTTGTAATGATAAAGAAATATAGTGACACGAACCATTAGTTAAAGGTGTAAAAGACAGGCGTGATTTATTCATCATTCTGTTTTGCAACATAATATGTAAGTGGCTACTTCCTTGTTGCAAGCGTCGACTTGACAACATCACCAACAAAATACTCTCAAACAAAAGAACATGCGGAAGGTGAACAAAACTTTGACAGACAGCTCTATGCCCAATAACAAGAAGTAACCCTCTTCATCCCTACTGGTATTCGCAGCAGTGGCTCATCTGTAGAAGGCAGAAAGTCCCCCTCCAACCATGATCCGCCACAGCCTATTTGGCTTCTTGAAGCTTTAGGACCTTCTTCACACTCGGGCGTGCGAGCATGTTTTCAGACCACTTCTTGACGTGCGGGTAGTCATCCATGTTGAATTCTTCGTTCGGAATTCGCGGCGCCGCTGTGTTCTGCCACGTAAAGAAGGCGATGTCCACGTACGAGATCCGGCCGCCTAAGAACCAGGAGTTGCCGTCCGCGTCAGGCTTCTGCTTCGCCAGATGTCCCTCCAGTACACCAGTCACGCGGTTGACCTCTTTGACGTAGCGCTCGCGCGCCTTGGGAAGTGGCTGATAAATGATGAACCACATCGCCTGCCCGTAATACGGTCCCTGGCCGGTGGTCTGGTAAAATAGCCACTGACGAGCGTGGTAGGCGTCGGCTGTGCCCGGCGTGAAGCTTAGCGTATGGTCCTTGTCGTATTGCTTGGTCAAGTACTCAATGATGGCGCCTGACTCCCACAGCGTGAGGTTCGTGTTCGGATCCTGGATGGACGGCACCCGCCCGTTTGGGTTGATGGCGACGTACTTGGGGTTCTTGACATCGGTAAGCGGGATTCTTTCTATCTCGTATGGCAATGCTAGCTCCTCGCAAAGGATGATGACTTTGCCAGCGTTAGGTCCATGGACTCCAAACACTTTGATGGTCTTCATTTCCGCCATTTCGATAAAGTTGTAGGGAGTTGTCCGAGATTGATTGTAGAGAGAAAGCTTGCGAGTTGTGTTAAATTGTGGGTGATGATGAGGACCTCAGTAGAGATGAAAAATAGTAAAGGAGAGAGGTTATTATACACTCAATTCTGGTTTCCTTTGGAGTACATCGCCGCCTCCTTTCAGACAGCCCAAAGCACATCGAACTTGATTACAAACTTTCTTAAGTCTGCCTAATACTAATCCTAAATGGGTGTTAAGCTGACAAGTGTTAACATCCATTGATGACATGTGGAATTAGTCATGCTGCATTTTCTACGTCCTGGTCGAGTCGTAGCTATGTAATGCAGAACCGGAGGCAATGAGACATGGTCCGGGACGGTTCGGACCTTCCGAAGGGTCCGGGTCCGTGATGACTTACATCCTAACAGGCCCAGGTACTCCGGTTAGCGTGATGGAGTTCAACTACGATTGGTTAGCTTAGCTTATAAACACTACACAAATGTTCCCGGCTCGAATCGCTTACTATGCAATCAATTGAATATTACTCCCAGCTGTCCCATACTGTGCCTCAATGAGAAGATAAAATATATAATCACAAGGCAGACAAAGGCATTCTACTTTCTTGCTCGACAACACGTCTCTGACATCTGCTTTACATTTCAAACCATGCACGGGACATCTCCAGTCGTTCTTATTCTCGGTGCGGGGCCAAGAGTCGGCCTGACAGCCGCGGGGGCCTTTGCTTCGAAAGGTTACAAGGTTGCAGTTGCAGCCCGGTCGCTGAAGGAGGCAGACAGCACAGACAATCAACTCAATATCAAAAGCGACTTCGCCAACCCCGACGACGTTGTCAATGCCTTCATAAAGGTTAGAAAAGAGCTGGGAATTCCAAGCGTCGTCGTTTATAACGGTAAGTCTCAATACTGGAGGATTCTAGCTCAATGCCCTACTGAAGGTTCATAGCCGGTGCCGCAACATTCTCTTCCCCCGGCGACCCGTTTGCGATCTCGTTGGAAGCCTTCAAGCGAGACATGACCGTCAACAACACCAGTGTCTTTGTCGCTGCCCAGCAAGCCGTCCTTGGGTTCGCGGAGCTTCCTGCCGATGAGCCAAAGACCTTTTTCTTCACGGAAACATCCTGAACGTCGCACCTCTCCCGCAGTTTCTGGAATCAGGCGCTGGCAAGTCAGCGTCTGCGCACATGATGATGGCAGCTGCTGCGGAATACAAAGAGAAAGGATTCAAGTACGCTGTTCCTACCTTCTATACGTCTGAGTGTATGTGACTGACTGTCGGTAGGTTTTATTATGTTGACGAACGGAAGGCGGACGGCTCAGCTGCTTTCAAGATCGATGGTGAGGCACATGCAAAACTCTTCCTGGGGCTAGCAAAGGAAAAGACGCAAGGTCCGTGGTTGCAGACCTTCGTAAAGGGCGCGGGATATAAGGACTTCGGCCCCTATCGACTATAGCATTGTCTCAGGCGCTCGTCACCTTTTCACTATCATAGTCTTTCCATTAGTAATTTTGAAACCAATTTAATAGATTTGTTCAAAGAATGGAGTCCTGACATTGGAAAGAGTTTCTCAACTTCATATCTTGGTAGTTTGCCACCTCGGCGTCTTGCTGTAGGTGCTACTGGATGTAGCACAGGGGCCGTATGCGACCCTGCGCCCGGATCCACCTAGGCATTGTAATGGAACCGTCAACAATTTGTGGTCGGCCGGATCGACCCTATCTGGAAGGCTCTGGGCACCGGTGCTGATGGCGGCGGTGGTCCCGGAATCAATGACCCGTGCGAGCCGTTGCATCCTTACGACCGTCGGCTTAAAAAATGATCTTTCACCCTATTCTCATATGCCGTCCTGTGGGCTCTAAATCGTGGCATCTTCACTAATACAAAACTTGACCGTACTTAGTAATATAGCTTGCGGTGATCTAATGATGTATTGCCGGTTGGAATGCGGCTAGGATTTCTCTTGTTTAATATTCAGTCTTTAGGCAACTATGAACGGCAACATGATGTATATACCCTTCTGCCCAGCTGGAATGCCCTAGCATCTGCATCAGAAATCCACTGAGAGCTATGCTAGGAAGTAAAAGACGAAGCAAAAGTATCCTTTCATTTTTTTGACTGTAGCGTATACTGTGGGGTGAGGACCAGAACAAAAAGTGACTACATGACGCTTCTAAAAACCGAAGCTGATGCTCTGTATCCTAAAGCTTAGAACACCCGACCCAGAAATCTTGCTCGCAAAATCAGAGTATCTTGTCTACACCCAATCTATCTATCGAAACCGTTCCTTTTAGACGTTTCAAAGCTGATGCGACTGATATACTGACTTCGTGCTCGGTCATTCCATCCTTGTCTCGATACGTGTCCACTGACGCCTGGACATCGACAGAATGCTTCAGCCGCTCATAGATCTGTGAATCATCTATCTCGGGCACCAGAGGATTTGGTCTGAGAGTGTAAGGACCTGAAGAAGTGGGAAAAACTCTTTTCTCAATCGCTACTGTGTATTCTTGATCCCAATACTTGCTTATGGATCGAAAAGCCTTGTAGGTATTCTCTGCGGAATACCAGCCTCCACCGGACTTGATAGGGGACAACTCAGCTTGAGTGAGCAAGTAAACCCATGGTCGCAGCTCTCTGTTTCCATTTCCGCCAACTTTCAAGCCCACAACGACTCCAAAAGTCGGAAATCGAAATGGCGTTCTTTGGTGTCCCTCCGCTTCTTCGGACGATCCGAGTTTGTAAGCCGTATTTCTCAAATCAATAGAAAGGACTGCAAAGAAGCCATTGGTACCATGGGACGTAATCGTTCTATGCACATGATTCCATATATTGGGTGGATAGCATTGAGCTTTCTCGAGAGTGCACTTCGACGAAGATTCGACGTGGAAGTTTATGGACAAGACATGATTCAAGTCGAAGGCGATTTTACGACTTTGGTCCGCGGAAAGATGTCTGGGAATGTCGTAAGCGAGTCTGTCGATAACCCCGCCTATAATAGGCTGCTGAAAGAGTCTGCGTCGTTGACGGACGAAGAAGTAGGGTGTTTGAAACATCATGAGGTAAACTCGGTGTGCTCTCAGTCCGTTGAACCATTCATGCTCAAGATCAATCAGATGCATGAACCGACCTCTTGTCTTTGCAATTATTCCCGTAATTTCAGGTCGCGTCTTCGGGTAAAAGTTTCTCAGCCAGGAGTCTCGCGCCTCGGTTGAATCTGTAGGTTGACCCACCAGTTCAACGCAGCCCGTAGTCAAGCTAATGCCTTTGTTGGTCATTTGGAT
This sequence comes from Colletotrichum cereale, assembly GCA_034509685.1. Lineage (NCBI taxonomy): Eukaryota > Fungi > Ascomycota > Sordariomycetes > Glomerellales > Glomerellaceae > Colletotrichum > Colletotrichum cereale. Next base: position 34,973 of record JASUDE010000279.1, on the reverse strand, counting down.
GTCACTGAGCTTCTCGTAGGTGACATTCGTGCAAGGCCGGACGCCGCCACAGTCGGAAAAATCGGATGGAGATCTTGCAAGTAAACCGGTGTAGAGTTGCCCTTTGTCAATTCCATCCCATGCGAACAAGGACAGGTCGGTGGAGTTCTGTAGTATAGCTTCTTGGAGGCGAGTGAATGCCTTGGACCCCTCCCCATAGATCAAAGGTAGATTCACATCAAAGATTCCGAAGAGACTGTAGGCCCTGTCTTCATCGCGAGTGGTCTGTCTGCAGGCGGCCCAAGACATTCGACACGCAACAGGCGTTTGGTGTATCAGACGGGAATCTTTCAAAACTTCGAACCGAATGCCAGTCAAGATGGAAATTTCATGGCGAAGAGAGTCTTTCGTACCACGTTTCGTCCAACTGCTATCGAAAAAGTCGATGTAGGTTGGGGCCAGGAGCTCCTGCAACGTCCAGCCTCGGGTAAACCATCGGCAGCTTTTAAGATCCTTGAAAGTGGCTCTGCTCAGTAATAATGGATCGATGACGGAATGAGAAGCAGGCAGATCCGAAAGAAATGCGTAACAGATGTCGGCCTCATTGTACCAGCGCCACATGGAGTTGATCGACTCAGTAAGTTCTGCACTACTGCGCTTGTCGATGCAGCAAGTGTCGACCCATGCCCACTCGATGCCAGCGGCCTTGGCGATATCGCAGACCTTGATGATTTTAATGAAACCCTTTTTCTTCGATGCTTTCCCCAGATCCTCCATGTCCCGAAACGACACCTCTTCAGACTCCCATGTATGTGAAAGGATGGCATACGTAGAGGACGGTGGATTCTCATGAAGCTGATGAGTCGTCGTGTTGATTAGCCACATATCGAAGCTGCCTCTTGAGCGGAAGATCACAGCTGACTATGAGTTCGAGCGTCGATATCAGTTTGTCTAGCAAAGGTATGAAGAAGAAAGCCTTCTGCGATGATTCGGTGTTGCCGCCGTCAGGTCGCGCGAGCGGGGTGAGTGGGGGAGGAGTGGGGGTTAGGCAGGCCTTCTGCGCGTTGGTTTACGAGAAGACTGAGTGTTCAATTGTTTTTATTCGCCGTCCTTCTTGTCTACTAACTGGTATCCTGCGCTCTGGCATTATCTTGCCGTGAGGGGTCAGATACACGTGACACTGGAAGAGCTGGTTTTCGGTGGATAGGACTGTCTTGGCTATACGACTGTCATTATAAGCAACTAGAACCGCTTCGGCTAATAGGTTAATGCATTCAGTATAAGTGCGGTGTGCGATTTTGACTGGCTGGGGGCAGATTAGCACTTGTTGGTGACAGCACCTAAGCATTCTGATTGTCTCCCATAAATGTTGTTCTACTTATTTGTATAAGTACTTCTTCCTCTCAGCCAACTTCCATACCGGGACAACATTGGCGGCACGATACAGAGTGCTGTAGCCAAAGCAGCAAATATAGTTGTTGCAGTGTTGAAGTTGAGTGAGTCAAACATTGCCCGCCCAAAGAGCGGGAAAGTTGCGCAAAAGAGTGAGCGAGTAAGAGCCAAAGCCGCAAAGCTACTGGCCGTGTATGTCTCATAACAGTCGGAAAGGTATCCGGCCAGTACGTAATCGAGTTCGTTGACTGCGTATCCTACCGGTATAAGAGCCAGTGTCGGAACAGCCCAGTGAACCGATGTTGCTGGCGGGACCGTCCATGCAAACCACCAGAGACCTATAGCCAAAAGGGGGGCTCCAATCAGATAACCGGCAAACTTGCATTCCGGAGTGATGGGCAAAGATGCCTTGGCTCGATAAGCAAGGTAACGACGGTCGTATATCCGCGTGAGTATACTGAGAACCATACCGATTGCAAGGGGTATGAAGGGTAGGTTTCTCCAGGCATTCTCAAAGCCTAAAGAGGTGTATACCAGTGGCAACACTTCTGTGAAAAGGTAAACGAGTCCAAACGCAATGGCGCTTATAGAAGAGACCAAAAAAACAATTGGCTCCGTGAAAAGGAAGCGGAGGGGCCGGAGGAGATCCAGTCTCTCTCGGATGGGTGTTCGCCGCTTACTCTTTGAGCCTTTCTCGCCGTCCAAGCGTTCAATGTCGGAAAGAGTTCTAGTCTTGGCTAAGACGACCGAGGGGCGTGACTCCCTTATTGTGAGAAACAGGACTGTCACGCACCCAGTGACAATAGCCGCCGTATGGAAGACCCACGTCCTGAAAAGTCAACGTTAGCTCTCTTACCGGGGTTGCACTATCTATAAGTGTCTTACCAGTGAGCCGAAGCCATTATCAGATCGCTGAATATGGGTCCCGTGAGCAGACCAATGTTGGCCAGCAACGCCCACCAAAACACCCACCACACCCGCGCATGCGTGTCCCACAGGTCTTCTATGCTACCTGTAGCCACACTAGTCGGGACAGAAGAGAGCAGGCCGCTGATGAAGCGACCGGCAATAATTCCTGGAATTGAAGGTACCAATCCTATTAAGATGCAGGACAAGCTGTACAGGCCAGTGCTAATTACGTAAAGCTTCTTGCGGCCGAAAGACTCGGACCAAGGAGGGAAAAAGACTCCCCCAATTGTTTGTCCGACGAGGTACCTAAACAATATGTCAGAGGTCTGGCAAAGTGGATGGGTTGCTAGTCGATCTTACGTTGATACAAACATACACGTGGCCGCAACTGGACTAAGACCAAGATCATGATGTACATGCGAGGCAACAGGTGTCTATTTAGAGTCAGCACTTTATTTTTCGGAACATTTTGAACAGGAAACAAACCCCTGCAGTGCTAATCATTGTCCTGGGAGGGTTAGTCTGTAGAACCCGAAGGAGGAAAACGGCATAACCCACGTGAAGAACTCCAGAAACATAATGATGCACGTATCGTATGTCTTGCGTCCATGCTGCCACTGTCGCGGATGGATTTCCTTACTTGACGCCCATGAAGGCTCATCGTCTGAATCGGGATTTGTGCACCGCCCTAATCCATCCTTTTGAGCCGTCGAAGGAGAAATAGACATCTTGGGGATCGTCGGTAGCGATAAACCAGAAATGGGATCAGGTAGGCTTAGTAGTTTAAGCGGGAACCTGTTGGGTTCGAAAATCACAATGCTGCTTGCTGCCTTTGAGGCGAACAAGAGTTTTAAAGAGACTCGCTTCAAAATACGGGTGAGGATGTAACAGACATAGTTTTCGCCGGCAGTACCGGGCTTTTTTGATCCATGAGAGTCGCCTAATATTTTTAAACACGTTGTTTATATCGGTGACTGGCTCAAGAGTAAAGAGTTCCTACGCATGGCCCATACTTTCAAAGACCAACGGGTTATCTGCAAGGGTTTAGTCTATGGCTACATCACTTGTGGCACAGCCCATGAAAACGGGTCACAACAGCAGAGCAAAAGTCAATTATATGTTCCCCGTTTCCGTTTGCAGATCATTACATAAGGATGAAAAGAGGAACCAGCGAACAATGCTGCGATACCAAATAGCACGTTTATACTGACTAATGCATCCAGTAAGATGTAAACGTCCATGACTTCGCCAAGCCCAGTTCATGTCCAAACCTTTGCCAAGCCAAATTTCGGTCAACCTAGAGTCGGCTTGTCCGTTCTACTCAGTACGCTTAAGGAGGAGAGTTGCGGGTGGACTCTCACAGATACAAGGGATGTCGGGGGTTATCATGACTGACGTTCGGCTTTTTACATTTAGGAGTTGCCAGCGGGTATGGATTTGTAGAATTCCACTGGCGATGCCCCAACGATTTCTAACAAACATCGAGGTGATCCCAGATGATACAGCTAGTAGGCCCCACGGCAATGCAACCGTCAGATTACGGACCATGCTTTTTTATACCTACAGTCTATCTAACTTGAGCTGATGCCCCAGTCTTTACCACACAGATTGTTATGAATTTCTCTTCTTTCAAAGCTTCTTAGAACATCAGAAGAAGGATGTGCACCCATAGCCTTCCTAAAGCGTGATTGACGAAATATCAAGAGTGTGGTCGATCTACGTAGCTGTGCGACGATAAGCAACACGTCCTGTGGCATTGTGTTACCAAAAGCTGGTGCGAGAGCAAAGACGTATGCAACTGTCCGAAAAGCAGCTTAACCCCCTCAATATCTGATACCTTTGCAGCGCAAATGTGGGCTGAAACAAGATACCCCTGCCCTGCGAGTCAGACTGCCTACGGAGATTTCTCTTCCACGTGACGGGGCTTTTACAACAAACCGAACCGAAAGTAAGGGGAATTATCTTAGCTATTCAATTTAATGATACTGGCGATCTGTGTCCTATTCTTCTTCTGCGGACGTTGTAGTTAACTCAGTGGTAGCAATCTGGGTGTCAGTGGATGAAGACCGTGATAACATGACAACCCCTCGATGTGCCGGCTTGGTATCCATATCAGAAAAGTATGCCTCAGCAGGTAGGTACACAGCGAGGGCGTTGCCCTGTCGGGTTCATCGTGCAGCGCACACAGTAAAAAGAGGACCAGCTTTAAGTATCACCAACACATAGGACCTATGGGCGAGTTCGCTTATCACTTTAGGCGTATTCGATCTCTGACACCTGGGCTCGGAAGATCAGTACCTGCAGGCAGCTTTTTGCATCAGAGTTCTCCGGTTTCTACTAGTTGTTCTTTGACTTGAATGATTCTATTGTCCACCATGCTCCGGTCAGCCACTTACCCTGCTTCCAAGGTCATGGATGTCGAAAGCAGCAGTATCGTCTGTAAGTGTGCCACTCAAATCTGTCCTGTATACCCCACATATTTCTGAATATTTTCCCCGCCTGATTTATAGGAGAAGCAGCTTCTTTTGAAAATGAAGCCTCGGGGAGAGGGCTTCCGTTGAATCACTAAAGACTCATCGGGATTTGCTCCTAGTCAACGGAAATGACCCGACCTAACCAGCTATGTTGGGGATGCTGCATGTTGTCAGACTCGTTCACGGGATGCTCGTATCACAAAGATAGTCTTGAGCTTACCCAGAATCCACGACGGTTCATGTGGTTACATTCGATATCGAGGATACCGAGCCTCTCATATCTCAGTTCCAGTTAAACGTTTTGCCCCCACATCCAAAAAGCTGACCTGTATTAGTTGCCTCGTCCGCATAAAGAAAAAAAGCTGACTAGATGGAGTTAACCCGATAGCCTGCCGACATGGAGCCTCTCATCTTTGCTTGATGATTCGTTTTCTCGAAAGGCTCGATATGGTTCTTTTGCAACAACTCAATTTAATACTATAGTACCATAGCTTTCAGTCTCCAAAACGATAACCGTGATAGCGTCTTCCTCTTGTAGACTGCACTTGATTTACTTTCCCATTCCATGTCAGATTTGTAAAGGACTAGGCAAGCGGTGGTATGGGGGTGGTTCAGATGAATCAACGACACCTGTAAGGTGCACTGTAGTAAGGTGCACTGTAACCACGGAACCCCCCGTCCGTTTTGAGGACTAGCAGATGGGTAGGATCGTATACTAGGCAACACTGGAATATGGAAGTTACATCAGATCTGACGTGATATTCTGTCCAGACCCAAACCTCTTCTCTTTAAGTCGCTCGGATGAAGGCAACAATCGTCTCCACAGACGGCAGCGGATGTAGCCGCTGCTGCAGACATCTGGCCGCGCGATGGATGCACGCTCGCTGTTGGTCAAGATAAGAGAACGGACGCGAGGGGCCACCACACAACCACACGATGGGTGATAAAAAGTTGCTTAAGCGACCCAGACCCTGAAGGGACTTTTGTAGGATGCTAGGTAGCCGGGCGAACCTACCTATCCTCGTTGCTGTCACTCACTGCAGCCGCCGACGACCGAGATTCGTTGTTGAAATTGCCAGCCGACTCCCGCTGCCGACGATACCTCAAAATACTTCGTCACCTTACCCTTTAAACTTGCCGCACGGGAGCTTATCCGTTGTGGATGTTTCGGACCACACGGGCATGGCAGCCTCACTAGTCGTTGCAATAGCAAGTTGGGCGTGTAATTTGGGCATGGGTGAGCAGCCACGTCTCGGATCGCGCCGGGCTTAGCAGCTACTTAAGAGCCTTCAATCAGACAGGGGTCCTCAGGCTAGACGCATCCGTCGTGCTGGCGAGTCTGACACTTTTAGCCCCTTCATTTTTGCAAAGCCAGAAGCAATGGCGTTCAAAGGACAAGTCACCTTCAAACTGTTTTATGATTGCAAAGAAGTGCATTTTCAGTTGAAAGACTAAGTCCGGCATCGACCTGATCAGCTTGTTCTCATCTGTTCCTTCTTCTGTACTTTCCTCGGCGCTTTCAGTTTTGCTGTAATGAGCCTAGTCAAAAAAGTGCCCTCGGGCGCGGCTTTCAACGAAAAGGCGGTGGATTTAACACCTGTTCGAGGCAACGTCCGAACATCTGAAGACGATGACCATGCTCTTCGTGATGAAACAACAACTCCTTCCTCAAGATCGTGGGAAAGCCGTCTGGACCAGCCTCGTTGCTGTTTCGGTGATCGCCATAGCCACTTGGGGTAAGTCAAGCTGTTTCTCACTCGCTCTTTTACTGAACCATTATACTGATAAGCGTCGTCCCTTCTTGGCTTTGCTGCCTAATTGGCCAGATTTCGATGGGCGCCCTCACGTAAGTTCACCGTATATTGCTTTATTCTTACCTATGTACTGACATAACGCCCTGCAGAGATGCGATTGAACCGATGATACCCATGCTCCTCAGCACTCTAGTCAGCAGCTTCGCCGTATTTGTCGTTTGGGGCTTGGGGAAATACTACTGGAACATGGTGATTGCTTCCATACTGTTTGGTGCTTTTGCATTCAGCTACATGGATATTGATGAGAACTCGGCAGATTTTGCCGTTTCTCGCGTCTATAAGCTATTGAAGAATCTATAAGTGGTAACCCCCTTTTCTACATGGCAACCCCGTTTTTTCGCCCCCTCTGTAAGGAGGGGGTGTTTAGCTTAGCTTGCTGACTAACACCCCGGGGTATACGTTAAATACATTGTTATCATCATCACCTGCACAAAGCGGTGGTTCCCTGTTTATCCAAGATTTCCCATACATATCACAACCAAACATCACTAATAATAAAGTCAATTCCTGCTCTCCGTTGTCGAATAGTCAACAATGTCTGCTGTAAACCCCTCAAAACCAAACAACGCGCTTCTGCACGATGATCGGCAGACCCAGTCCGTCTTGGACGCTCAGCCGAGCCCCGCGCGGCCGATGGGTGAGTCGACACACACACATCCATATACCAGGAAGATGGACGTTCATACTGACTTACCGGCCACATTCACAGACCCTCTTCGCCCACAGCACGACGACACTCACCTGAACCTACGGGGCGGTCACGACGGCCGCGGTGCCTGTCCCGGCCGCTTCTGCTTCATCATTCCTTGCCCGCTGCCCTGCAACTTTTGCGTATTCCCTTGCCCATGCTGAGTCTCTGGGGAGTCCTGAAAAACTATGTTCTAGGAGGCGCGCAAAGATGAGCTTGAATGTAGGGGAGACAGGGAATGGTTGAGACGGTAGACATTGCATCCAAACTGCAGCTCGCCACAGGTCTGATGGAGGTTTGATTGGCTCAGCTGTATTTTCATTTTGATTTTCCTGCATCACCGGAATACCACGATAGAACCGCAACGATACCAGTCCCTAATTAATGTTGCATATCAAGTCTCTTTCCTATGTCAACAGCTAAATTTTTTTCTTCCAGCATGAGTATGAGAATAAGGATGAAATTGGAAGCAAATGTGAATGCCGAACAACATACCTGGGCCTTCTTGTGGGCTGATAACCCCGCTTGTTCCCTTATGAATGACTGCTCAGCGATGACGTCAGCATAGATCGTTTACCGAGCCCGACCGAGGCACACCGAAGTTTAAGCTTAGCTTCTCGGTGAAAACACGTTTTACAATGTACCTTGGCTGCTCCCTCTCTCTCACTCACTCATTCACTCATTCACTCATTCACTCACACCCATCATTGGATAGAGCTAGATCAGATAGATAACACATCCGATCGAGCTCTCAATTCTCATAAACCGCAGAACGATAATAACTCTCATGTCTCTCATTGGCCCTACTGGCCGCCGCCGGACTGCCCTACGAACCTATTTGCGTCGGAATATAGGCGGCCCTGTCGCGAAGCCCGCTGCTATTGCTGCTAGGCGGAAGCTACCGGAAACCTCAAAGGAGGTCACCCCAAGCCTGCCCCTGTCAAGCGAATGGCCGGTTGAAAAGCCTGCAGCAGTCACTAGGCAGCCCCCGACACGGAGGTCAATCAGCCCAGCAAGGAGCACGGCAGCGGAAACAGGATCAAGGTCATCAAGTGCACAGCGTCCTTGATGGAAAAGGTGATCTGCAGGCCCAGGTAATTGGCCATATGTAAACGATGTATGAGACTCATACTTACGATAGATTCTTCTTAATATTTCCTACAGATATCAGGCCTGGCTCGTCTCTTGGATACTGCTGCTGACACCGAAATCTCAAAACCCTCGGGCCCAAATTATTACTGTGATCCGATATGATATATAGTGGCTAATTAAGAACGAGATGAAAAAAACTGTCCTAACTATCGGATGGGTAACTGGACCTTGTTACTCTATAGCGTCCGGTGACAGAAAGGGAAGCGACATCTCAGCTCATGAATACAATACTTATCAGAATAAGAAGTCAAAATAGGCCACACAGTTCGGTTTCCAACGCCAAGTTGCCCAGGCTCACTTGCAGCATCTTGTTCCACGGAGTTGTAGCCGCCGGTTTAAATTCTTTTCCTGGGCCGGTACTCTCTTATAATGTCTATTCATTCCTGTCTTACTGTCGGCTAGCTTTAGTCCCAATCCTCTCAACCCTGCTGATGTCAGTTGTGACTTCAGGTTACAGCTTGCAAAGTGGTACGCACGTATATTGTAACAGTCTTCCGGTCCAACAGAGCAACTCGGCCGGACCATCTAATGCGCGCAGCAACCGTCCAAATCGCATTCCTCGTTGTTATGGGGCGCTCCGGGGCAGAAGTTCAGTCTAGCACAAGCACCGCAGTCAACGCCCCGGCGGCCAGGTTGGCTGAGCTCGGGAGAGACGTTTGTGTCAAGAGCCACAGCGGCGACGGAGGCAGCGAACAGGAAGATGGCGGAGAATCTCATTTTGGGCGGAGGTTTCGAACAATAAATGTCTGCTTCGTGTTTTCAGAACAGTGATGAAAAGCGTCACAATGATAGACAGGCAAGAGGATGGATTTGAAGATCTCTTTTCTTGGGGGGTGCTCAGCTTGTTCTTATTCCGTTCTTATTCCCCTTGGTCTCGTTACAGAGCCCTTAACTGATAAGTCTACGTTAACCTAACTACAACAGTAGCGTGGTTTTTCCAGACATAACCGCGTGCAATTTATTTGAGACGGCGGACTATAATTTGACGGCGATGCTGAAATGGCTCCTGAGTCGTAGAGGTTACAGGCTGGTGGGGCTGCCGCATATTTCCCTGTGAAACAAGTCCCTGGGGCGTTATCAAAAAGTTTAAATGTAGCTCGTAAACTCAGCAGATTTTACAGCTGAGTTGTGAAGAGCTGATACTGCTCTGCCGTGAAGAGAGGTAGCTTGATACAGTTCATGTTAACCGAGGAGGGTTGCATGCATATAAGTCGTATAGCTTTTACAGGATTTATGCAGTTTGCGCAACGCTGACGACCAGTTTGGACAGTGTACGTAAAGCTGATGGGAAATGTTTCGTGGCAGACACTGGATAAGCAGAATCCTTTTCTGAGAGTGCCGCTTTACAACAATGCCAAAGAAACTGGGCGGCCCTAAAGAGTGAGACTGGGTCTCTGCAGCACCCGCAACTGTTTTCTCACTATGCGAAAAGGGTTAGATCTGACACATATCCTCATGACCATGTCTCAAATTTGTTTAAACAGAATTGCGACACAAGGTTTGTTCCAGTCAAACATTCCCACACTGACTAGTTGCAGCTGGCTGCTATACGTGGGTTCAAGATTTCAGGGATGGTAATCGTCGTCGCCGGCATTGCCTGACTCTCCTCTGTTGATTGAATCCTTCTCCTTTTCCCAAGCTCCGATACCTGTGCAGCTGTTAGGGGGCCATGTTGTAGGTAAGAGGATTCAATGCTGTGGGGTGCTGAAAATGCATTTATGACCCCTTTCGGAGTATTGAGCTGTTGCTGGACGGGTGCTGGGTTTAACTCCGTTTTGCTCCTGGGCCGAGACCTTTTGGTCTCTTTTTCAATAAATCGCAAGCGTAAAGGCATTGAAGATAAACAAATTTTCACAGCTCATGCTAAAGATAACGGAAGATGCAAGAACGACCATAACCATAAGACCCGTGTCAATAAACATTCTGCAAACAACATAGCCTGCGAAGAAATTGGGACATGAAACACACAGCAGCCGACATGGATAGACAAATACTGATTCTTTCTTGGTCTGTCTTGGATGTACTTTAAGATTGTAAATGCGTAGGTGCATCAGCGATTCTCGGGGTCTCGATGGAACGGACGGCGGATCCCTCCAGCAGAAAATAATCTTTATAAACACCCAAATGGAATTGGGTATTAAGACACAAGGGAGATATTATACAGCTACTCTGTGTTGCTTTTTGCGCTGCACCTTTTGTACTGCACTTCAATGATTTTTACATACAAGAAGCCTATGGGTACTTTCAAACTATCTAGGACTTCAAGGCCATGTTGGAAGCAAACTCAGTAACTACCTGCTTATCCAAGCACAATCTTTGAAACAATCTTTTCGCAAAATGCTGAAAGTGAGGAAGCATTCATAATGTCGACAGTAGTGACCAATGCACCTAGCTCATTGCGTACCCAGTTACGCACCTCCACCGCCGCCAGGGAATCAATGCCGTATACCGACAGAGGTCGGGCCGGGTCCATTGGCTCCGATAGCCGCAGCATACGAACGAAGCACTTGTTCACGACCTCAACTGTAAAAAAATGTCAGCATACATCTACCAGTGAGTAAAGATGTCCAAATTGTAAACACGTACCTGTTGCTGCCACTTGCGCCGCTGTTTCCGCTGACTTGGAACGAAGTAAAATCAGAAGGGCCTGCACGTCTGCGTTGGCGCTGTTGCCACCCTCACCAGATGCCTTGCCCCCGGAGCCCGACTGCAGTGCGTGGAATCGGGCGTCTTGCAAGAGGGCTGAGTCGGCGGGCTGCGGTGCGACAATGCCCGTCACCATTTGGGTATTCGACGGTGAATTCGGGAACTGAACAGCCTGCTGCAAAATGGAGAAGTAGAGGATCTGCCTGAGAAGCCCGTTATTGATGCCTTTGAACGTACGGCTGTCGAAGTGCTTCTCTTGGAACCCTTCGTTATTGGCGATAAATCCGTCATCCTCAATCACACCCAGATCAATCGAGCAGGCGGTCTGTCCGCGCTGGCGGCGGTAGGCGGCGAATGAGTCGAGGAAGACGTTCGCTGCGGCGTAATTCGACTGCCCACGCTGCCCGATGACACCGGATATGCTCGACAGCATCGTAAAGAAGTCGAGATCAAGATTCAGTCTCTCTGCTGCTTCGTGGAGGTTCCATGTGCCTTGAATCTTGCAGGCCACTGCCTGGTGGTACTCTTCCAGCGTCATTGAGTCGAATGGCCGATCCTGTGTGAGTTGCCATGTTAGATTCAGTTGTCTTATTTCAGTGCGGACCCAAGAATATGACTTACGCGGAGGACCATTGCACCCTGGATGATACCCCCAATCGGAAAGGCCGTCTGGTTAAAGGCTCGCTGAACATCGCCCTTGCTAGTCACATCGGCAGTGAGAAGGTCAATGCTTGATCCCAGGGCTCTAATCTGCTTGACGATTGCTCGAGACTTTTCGTCCGTGTGCCCGCTCCGGGAGATGACGGCCAAGTGCTTCGCACCACTTTTGGCCAGGTAGACGGCCAGGGCTCCGCATAGACCGCGAAGGCCACCCACAATGAGATAGGTAGCATTGTTACGGAACTGAAGAATCTTTGGAGCGCGTCGGACCTTTACAGCACGGTGAGCAGGCTTGTTACCGTAGAGGTTGAGTGTTTAGAGCTTACAGGAACTGAAATATTCGGCTGGGGTCCGTCCGAGATTACGACCTTTCCGATGTGCTTGCCCGCACGAAGATATCGCACCGCGTTGGCAACATCAGTGAAAGAGAAGATGTGAATAGGGTTGATGGGCTTGACGTGTCGTCCCTCCAGCAGTCCGAAAAGCTTGTCCATAAGGCTAAGAAGAACCAAGAGGCAATTAGCATGCAATGCTCGGGCGGGTAGTCTTGTTAGGGATAGTACTGACCGAGCGATCAGATGGTCTGGGGCTCTCTGGTGAGACATATCTACGGCCCTCAAGGAGATGTTGCGGTCGAACGGCTCCATGGCAAGGCTGTTACGATCCAGAATATCCTTCTTACCAATCTCAACCATGGTACCGCCATCAGCCAGAATGCGGAACGATTCATTCAGCATGTCACCGGTCAAGGAGTTGAGAATGATGTCGACCCCTCGGCCACCTGTAGCGGCAAGGATCTGGTCACCAAAGGAAGTATCGCGCGAGTTGAAGATGTGGTCGTCGTTCAGACCGAAGGTCGATCTGATAAATTCCCTCTTCTCCGAAGACCCAACCGTTGCAAAAACCTAAGAGCAGAAACAGTTAGCTGTATCCATGTTGCAAAAATAAGTTTCCGCTGTTAATTACCTCGGCACCGGCGTATTGGGCTAGCTGCATCGATGAAATACCTACGCCACCCGCCGCTGAGTGGATGAGTACGGTCTTACTGGCATCTATATTGGCCATATCGAACAAAGAGTAGATGGAAGTCAAGTAGACGCCGCAGAGAGTGGCAGCTTCTTCGAAAGACATCCAGTCTGGAAGGGCATGTACTCGTCCAGGTCGGGTACGGACACGATTAGAAATAGTGGCAGGAGTGAAGACCACTACGCGTTGTCCGACATGAAGCGATGTCACGCTCGGGGAGACTTTGGTGACGATTCCAGCTGCTTCTCCGCCCAACTCACGCTCATCACCGGGTACAATACCCATGGTAACAACCACGTCTTTGTAATTGAGACCAGCTGCGTATACCTCAACTTCGACATAGCCGTCCTCGAGCGGGAGAGGCTCTGCCGTCAGCTCATGGTAGTGAATGGAGTCCAAATCTCCCAGGCGCTCAGCGCCCATGTTGATGGTGGTCTGGCTAGCATGGATGTCCAGCACTTCAGTCTTGCGGTCGCTAGGATGATGGCCTTGAAGTTTGGTAATCTCCCAGTCTGGTAGCAATCGGCTAACATGAATTACGCCACCTCCTTCGACGAACTCGCTCTCAAGCTGGTCTTGGAGCTCAGTCTGGAGTAAGTAACCAAGACAGGAGACAATGGCTGCACCAGTAGCATCTCCAGTAGGGTGCTCGACATCTAGATTGACCAGGCGGACACCCTCTTCGGCACGGATGGAGCGGAAGAACCCACTAATCGCTGCGGCGTTGGGGTTGGTTACGCTGAGATGGGCGCCGGAAGTGACCCATAGGATCTTGCTCTGTTTTTGAATGAGGTGCTTCAGAATTTCCCATTGCTTAGCATCTGGGTGGACCATGACAGGGCTAATCAGCTCGTCAAGAACAAGGACAGGTTGTCCAACAGAGATGGTAGAAGGTTCAAGACTTTTCTGAACATTCCATCCGTTCTGGATGATGTGTCCCAGAATCTTGCTTGACGCTTCATGCATGGAGTCAGTGAGACTGATGAAGTTGAGTGTTGGGAGTGCCACATCTTGAACCTTTTCGATGGGTTCAACTTGGACAATGGAAACATTGTCGTCGAGTGACTGAGCATTTCCCAGCGCTTTGAGTGGAATTCCGGCGCCAACGCCCACAATAATGCTTCCAGTCCCCACAGACTGGGAAATACTGCCTAAAACTTGGTCGCGAGTCGTCACATCCACAGGCTCCGAAGCCCTGACAATGACGAGGTCGAATTTGACATCTGATACGATTGCATTGGGTTTGGTGATATCGAGCAATACAAATTGGGCCGATGGGGCATGAGACGAATGCAGGCTCTGGGCACTAACCAGTGTCGTGGGATCGCTCACAGCAAAGCTGTACTGAGAAGCCGCGGCCCGGATAGGGTTGGGCTCTTCCTCAACCCACAGGCTCGAAGTGTCCTTGGGGCTCATGTTCAACTCCAAAACTTTGAGCGTGGGGTTCTTATGAGTAATAAGATTGATCAGGTCCCGAGTCGTCTTGCCGGTTTCTCTCAAGAACTGCCGCAGTTTAGGCTCCGGTGCTGATAACAACAGGGGAAGATCAGCTTCCCACGCCAGATGTGTGACGAGATGCTTGGCACCCTCCTCCTCGCTAGTCTCGATATCACGCGTGGTGAGGCCCTTCATCTCGAAAATGAGCGAGCCGTCTCTCGGGTCATAGAGAGACAGGTCGGAGCCGTAGTTGCGGTGAAGGTCCTCTCGTCCAATACCGAGGAAGCGCGCCGATGCCAGAGCGATTGCCTCTGCAGGCTGGTCTCGGCGCATGGGGATCACAAGACTGCTGAGAACCTGCGGCACATGCACGGCTCCCACAAGTGGGATGTCGCCCTTGGAGATGGCCAGGATTCCAATGTAGAAGCAGGCATCGATACTGGCGGGATGGATGGGATAAAACGATTGTCCGTACGTGGACGGCGGGGGATCCATTGCAACAGTCGAACGGCTTTCGGTCTTGCCCATGGTGGCCTCAAACAACAGATGCTTCTGAAAGCAAGGTCCGTAGTTATAGCCGGACTCCCGCACCGCCTTGTAGATCATGCTGGCTGGAGTGGCAAGCTGTAAGGGCTCCAGGGACCCGCTTGGGGCCAGCGTTTCCTTATAGTCAGTTTCGACTGAGATCAGACCTGCGCAATGCTCGGTGTAAAGAGTTTGCTTGGTCGAACAGACGCGGAACTCGTACCAGTCGCGGATGGACCCTCCACGCGCTGGTGTAAGCGCCAGTGTGTATGTAACAGGCTCGTCCTCCTCGAGAACCAAGGCGCGAAGGAAGCGGATATCGCGGAAACGGAACTGGTATCGGGAAGGCTCTTTCTCGTCCCACTTAGTTACCATGGCCACTTGGTACATGGCTTCCACAGCCATGGCGCAGTAGCCAGCTCCTGGAAAGATGATTTGGTTGCCCATCATGTGGTCTCGCAGCCAGGGCATATCCCCCAGTCGAAGGGTTTTCTGAAAGATTGGGGACTGCCAGGCGGTGCCGTTCATCTTAGAGCCTAAGAGATCGTGGTAGATAAACTTCTTGAACCGCCAGTCTCGGCTGGCTTGGGTCTCATGCCAATATTTTTGGGTATGGTTCCACACGTAATTAGGCAGGTCGACAATGACTGAAGGCTTCTTCGAGGTGTGCGTCCGGTTGACCTGTCTGAGGTCCACATGCCCGCCGAGCAGGAAGACCTGGCCGGCGACGCTATACAAGGACTGGACGGATTCCGGCCCACGCTTCAAAGCCGAGGTGTAAAACGCGTCTGCAGGTGCACCCGACAGGGTCTTTTTGATCTGAGCAATGGGACCTGAAAGAGCATTGCTGGGACCGATCTCAATCAGGAAGTCGGCTCCGGCCTGCGCGTCTTGGAGAAGCTCCTTGGCTGCCTTGGTAAACCGGACGGGAGAAACCATATTGCTCTTCCAGTATGATGCATCTGGCGCTTGTGTCAGGATCTCGCCAGTGACGGAACTGAACATGTTGGCTGTGGGTCTGCTCGACGATATGGTGGTGTTCTCAAGGAGCATCTTCTCATACACCTCCCCAATTGGCGCCATGTAGTCCGAGTGGTACGCAGCATCGACCAATAGAAGTCTAGCAAAGTGGCCGTCTTGCTTCAGACGCCCCTCAAGCGACTTCAAGGCCGCGGCTGTGCCGGAGAGTGTGAGACTGCTGGGGCTGTTGTAGCACGCTATCTGCACCTTGTTCTGGGGTTCAAGGTACTTCTCAACCGTCTCAACGTCGACGCCAACAGCCAACATACCCAGTGGCTCCTTTGGCGGAAACTTCTTGGTCGCTTGACCGCGGTAGTAGGCGATCTTGATGGCTTCGTCAGGTGTGATGAAGCCGGCGGCGGCAGCCGCCGCGATCTCGCCGGATGAGTGTCCTACCACAGCCTCGGGGTAGATGCCCCATTCTTTCACAACTTCGAGGATAGCCAGTTGTAGCGCAGTCACAAGAGGCTGGGAGAATTCGGGCTGCCTCAAGGCTTCGGCGCTTCGCTCCTGGGTCAGCTCCTCAAGCATAGACCAAGTGGGAGGGTCGGGAAGCCTCTGGAGGACTTGGTCGAGCTCCTCGATCACCTGCTTTGCCAACGGGAAAGCCTTGACGAGGCCCGACCCCATCTGTGACCACTGGGCCCCTTGGCCGGTGAAGACAAATCCAACTCGAGGTTTTGAGGCAGCCTTCTGACCGAAATGCAGTTGACCCTGATCTATACTGCTACCGGTGTGACTGACCAGGAAAGCACGGTAGTAGTGGTGAGTCCTGCGCTCAACGAGAGTGTAGGCCAAGTCATCCATGTTGACCGCGACGCCGGGATTGATCAAATGCCCAGAGAGCGTGCTGATGTAATTCTTCAGAGATGCCTGGTCGTTGGCCGAAAAGACAAGGACTTTTGGCGCGGCATCCTGAGCGGCAACCAATTCACCATCGTCATCGTCATCGCCAAAGAAGTCGGAGGTGATCTCCTTGTAGGAAGACACATGGCTTGCGAATGGGGCATTCTCCAGAATGGCGTGCGCGTTGGAGCCGCCAAAGCCAAATGAGTTGACACTTGCACGGCGCACGTCGAGCGTCGTCTGGGGCCATTTGATGGATGTGCGCGTAGCCCGAACACGAGAGCCCGCGAAATCGATGTTGGGATTAGGGTTGATAAATGTAGGATTTCCGGGGATGACGCCGTGCTCCAGGGCGAGAACGGTCTTCATCAAGCCCGACAAGCCAGCTGCTGCCTCGGAATGGCCGATGTTGCTCTTTATAGATCCGATCACAAGGTCCTGACCGGGCTCGCGGGTGTTTGCGAACACCGAGGCAGCGCCCTTGACTTCGATCGGGTCTCCAGCCGGTGTACCGGTCCCATGGCACTCGAGATACTGCGTATCATTGAAGTTCGTGATGCCCGCATTGGTATACGCAGCTCTGATGGCTGCCGACTGGGCTTCGGCACTGGGACTGGCAATACCGGGTGTACGGCCGTCACTGTTGGTGGCGGTTCCTCGGATGATAGCGCGGATCGGATCCCCATCTCGCAGCGCATCGTCCAGTCTTTTAAGGTAGACGACGTTCATGCCTTCAGCTTTGGCATATCCATCAGCTTTGGCATCGAAACTGTGGCATTTGCCTGTGGCGGACTGGGTCATCCGCATCATTCCGATTTCTTCATTGTGCTCGGGCGTCAGCCACAAACTGGCGCCTGCAACCAGCATGCCATCTGCCTGGTGAGTATCGAGATACCGGCAGGCCACCTCCACCCCGACGAGACTGGCCGAGCATGCTGAGTCAAGCGTCATACTGATCTAACGGTTAGCTGGCGGCACGTTGTTCTCAGCAAGGTTTTGGCAGCATCATGTCTTTACATACCTAGGGCCATGGATGTTTAGGAAGTGACTGATTCGGTTGCTCAGAATGGACCAAGCTACGCCTATCGTCGCCGACTCGGGGCGGTTTTCGGGATCACGACTCTGCATGGATGCATAATCTGTCAAGAATGATTTGTTAATGCTGTGTTGCTTGGCCAGTGGCCAACAGATGATATTGGGCAGTGTCACATACCCACGATGTTGGTGCCAACAAGGCATCCGACCTGTTTCCCACTGATAGCTTCGAGCGGGATGCCTGCATTCTCCAAGCACTCGTAGGCTACCTCGAGGAGAATACGTTGCTGCGGGTCCATGGCAATGCAGTCAACGCGGCTGATGTTGAAGAACTGCCCGTCAAAGACCTCTGGGTTGACGTCCTCCATGAACATGCCACCAGGGCTTTTCATGGTTCGCGGCCGACGGTGCTCATCATGATGCCCGGACAGGCTGAAGCGTGTAGCCGGTGGTTCGTTCTTTGCTATACCTCCTCGCTGCAGGAAGTCCCAGAGCAAGGTGGGCGAGTTGCTGTGGCCTGGAAGACGGCAGGCCATTCCGACAACAGCGACGGGTATCTGTGTGCGGCTCCTCTGAACGCCATTGTTGATCATAGCGAACGAGTTGCCATCCTCGCTCGAGCACGCAGGTGTCGATCCGATATCTGGTGAGTTGTGCATGGTGATGGTTCGCGAAGTAAGAGAGGATTGTGCTCATACGAAGGGAATGGCGGATGAAGATCAGCTGAGCGGTAGGCGGCCTGGTGCAGGCTTTACTATGTTAATACCCGAAGCTGGATTGAAATAGTTCTTTCCAAGGGGTTTCTAATGTTCTAAATCATCTCCTGCCGAGGTGGAACACTCGGGATTTGCGATATACAGTTGTTCTACATCTCTTGGTGAGATACGCTTCCTATCATTCCTCTGTTTTGGAACGGTCGCCTATGCATGATT
The DNA here is from genome assembly GCA_034509685.1 of Colletotrichum cereale. Lineage (NCBI taxonomy): Eukaryota > Fungi > Ascomycota > Sordariomycetes > Glomerellales > Glomerellaceae > Colletotrichum > Colletotrichum cereale. The sequence continues at coordinate 16,438 of JASUDE010000279.1, read as the reverse complement.
ATAGACAGGCTGACAGCGAATGCAAGTAAGCAAAAACATGCAGTGTAAGCAAGAGGAATGACAGACGGGGAGATGTGTGTACCATCGGAAGCAGATAAAGTTAGGATATCGAGAGGATACCATGAGGGTCAAGCCAAGACCGGAAGAGGCCATCTTGGCCGACCCGAAGGGTCAATCTGCTGCTGTATCTTGTTTCAGAGCTTCCCAACGGCATCATTGCTTACAATATGCCGATAATCTACCCTCCGGGCGAGGGTAATCAGAGTTCTTTCTGACGAAAACGAATCGGCCCGGGCTGAACCCTAGTGTCTAGAATACACGGTTTACCGAGTTGGGTTGCATCCGTGGGGGACTTAAAGGTTGCTGGCATCAGGAGCTGACAACATCAACAAAACCACCATCTACAAACTATCACAAGCCAGGCAAACAAACATCTCTCGAGACACAACATCATGGCTGGCCACGAAGACGTTGAGTTCAAGACCATCGATGGACTCACCCTCAGGGGCTGGCTTTACCCTGCGACAAAGAGGGGAGCCGCCATCATCGCAACTCCTGGGGTACGTTCTAGTTCTCGAGATTGTTGTGGGCAGCAGTGAAGCCGGGGCTGACCTCTCTCAGTTCAACTTTACCAAAGAGACCATGGTCGCAGAAGTTGCAGAGTACTTCCAGCGCTATGATTTCACCGTGCTCATCTACGATCCGCGCTCCATCGGGTTGAGCGACGGCGCGCCGCGCAACGAGATCCACCCCTCGCGAAACGTCGAGGACTATCACGATGCTTTGACTTTCCTCAAAGGTCATCCGCTGGTAGACCCGAAGCGCATCGCCTACTGGGGCTTCTCGTACAGCGGCATGCTGGCGCTGGTGGCGGCAGCCCTGGACAAACGAGCAAAGGCAGTCGTGGCCATGTGCCCTCTGACAATCTGGGAGTTTCCGCAGGACAAGTGGCCGCGTGTCCTGGCCAAGGCTTTGCGGGACCGCGAGTCGCGCGCGGCGGGCAACAAGCCCGTCTACATCCCCATGTTGACCGCCGAGGGGGAGAATCCGGCAGGCTTCGGCAAAGGCTTCGACGTGGAGGGATTCAAGATGATGGCTGGGGCCAAGGAGCTGCAACCAACCTTTGAATTGGAGACGACGTTGGGCAGCTATTACCACATAGCCGCCTTCCAGCCCATGGGGCTCATTCCTTACGTCTCGCCCACTCCAGTAATGGTGGTCACGCCAGAGCATGATGCGGTCTCGCCAGCGGAACTCCAACGGACCGAGATCTACGACCGAATCAAGGAACCCAAACGACACTTGATAGTCCCGGGTAGAGGTCACATGGATGTGCTGAGTGGCGATGATTTTGCCAAGGTGCTGGATGTTCAGGTTGCCTTCCTGCGCGAGATTCTAGGGGTCTAGCCTGTTCTCCTTCCATATTCTACTAGTTCTAGATTCCAGTCAGGTTTGAGCTGTTGGCTACGATGGAGAGCGGTAGACCACCTAGGTACTGTGGTATGAATTTACCTATCTTTAAATCCTTGATCCGTGCTGAATCCTTATTGGTATGAGGGCGCCCTCTATTAATGCACACCAATCTGCATGCTTACCTGCATGTAAGGTTAGGATTCCTAAACCCCGGGCCGAAGCGACAGCAAAGGGGTCGTGAACAAGAAGAAGCCATGCTATGAGGTAAGATGAGAAATATACAATGACAAACGATTGGCCCACAAGCGAGCGCCTTATCAGTCGGCTGTAGAAGGAGATGGCTTTTGGATGAACCGTACTTGGGCGCCAACTAAGGCATGCTTAGCTACATGCTTACCTGCAGATAATCAGGCTAGATATGGGTGTACTAACCACAGCCCAGGACAACTAGTCTGAGGCATTTCGTCTGAATTCGGACCCGGGTGACCGGCTCGTCGAGGGTCTGCGCTCGTCTTGGACATCGCCCTTCCCTCACTGCCAGGGCCCATGGATCCTGTAAAGGATTTTGGTTCATCGGGCCTGGAAAAAAGAATCAATCTGACTTCAGCTTTCGTAAATAGACGTCGAGTAGGCAGGTTCGTCGTGGCAAGGCTCCGAATCACATAGTATAAAGAAAGTGCTTGACGCAACTCTGGTAGGGCTTTCGGCCACCGCACGGAAACCAGTCACTTAGATCAATCTGAATTTCTTGGCTTGCAGTGACCCTGAAAGTCAGACAGCATGAAGATCATTGTCCTCTTCCTTGGCACCACCGCTCTTGCAGCGACGTCGCAACGACCGGCTGCATGTCGCTATATCCCCGGGGACCGTGGTTGGCCCAGCCCGTCGCTCTGGAACCGTCTGAATGCGACGGCCGGCGGGCGTCTTCTGGCCACGAATCCTCTTGCTCACTCGTGTCACGATCCCACCTACTCCGATAACACCTGCACGTCGCTGCGGCAGCAGTGGGGACGGCCCGACCTGCAAATCCCACATCCGGCTGAGTTCCTCTCGCCCTGGTTCCAAAACCAGTCTTGCGTCCCATTCACATCCCGGTCCTCCGCATGCGAGCTCGGCAATTATGCCAGTTACTCCATCAACGTGACGGGGCCCCGCGACATCATTGCTGGGCTGGCGTTTGCGCAGCAAAACAACGTGCGGCTCGTTATCAAGAACACCGGCCATGAGTGAGTTTCCTTCCTCTGGTACCCCCGCTGCTACCCACCTCAGAAGACTTGATTGTTGTACAGAACTGACCCTGTCTATATTATGGGTTTAATAGTCAAAACGGCAAAGGAACTGGCAAGGGGGCTCTTTCCCTGTGGACACATAATTTGAAGGACAAGACTTTCATCCCCGCCTATAAGAGCAGCTATTATAAGGGCCCAGCCGTCAAGCTCGGTGCCGGCGTGCAAGGCGGAGAGGCCGCCGCCTTTGCGCACCAGAAGGGCGGCCACCGCGTGGTCGTGGGCTCCTGTCCGACAGTTGGCGTGGTTGGCGGTTATACGCAGGGCGGAGGACATTCAGCCCTGTCGGGGGTGTACGGGCTCGCAGCTGACAACGTGCTCGAGTGGGAGGTCGTGACCGCGGACGGGAAGCTCCTCACTGCAACGCCGCAGAAGAATAAGGACCTGTATTGGGCTCTCAGCGGCGGTGGTCCCGGCACGTACGGGGTCGTCGTTTCGATGACGACGCGGGTTTTCCCCGACGCAGCTGTCGGCGCGGCCTCGTACTCATTCAGCATCACGTCGACAGGCGGTAGCGAAGACGCCTACTGGAAAGCCGTGTCGACCTTTCACGAGCAGATGCTCCCTCTACTCGACAAGGGCGTCTACACGACGTACTCGGTCACCAGCACGAGCTTTCTTGTCCTCGCCGTCATAGCGCCAAGCCACAACCAGACGGAGCTAGAAACGCTGATGCAGCCGATGCTGACAGCGCTGGCCCAGCAGAATGGCCTCAGCCCTGAATCGGTCAACCTCCAGACCTCCGGTGCCAGCAACATCTATGATGTTCTTGCTGCCAAGGTGTGGCCCATCCTTGGGGACGCCTCCCTCGTCGCCGCCCAGGGCGGTCGGCTCGTCACCCGCGCCAATCTCAAGACCGACCTTCCCGGAGTCATGGCCGCCATGCGTAACATCACCTCCAGCGGCACCTTCTATCTCGCCTGCACCGGGATCAACACCACTACCTCCAGCGTGGTGCCCCCTATCGCCGATAATGCCGTCCTGCCCGCCTGGCGAGACACCTCCTTAAACTGCCTCATCGGGACTGCTTGGGCCTGGGGCCAGTCGTGGGACCCAGTCTCGGGATGGCAGAAGGAGCTGATCAACGAGATCCTGCCAGCCATAGAGGCCGTGACGCCGGATTCCGGAGCCTATCTCAACGAAGCCAATTTCGCCCAGCGGGACTGGCAGCGCCAGTTCTACGGGAAAAACTACGGTCGATTGGTGGCCATCAAGAAGCGCTATGATCCCCACGATATGTTTTACGCGGTGACAGCTGTGGGAAGTGAAGCGTGGGCCGCAGACGAGGAGGGGAGGTTGTGTCGGACTTGATTCAGGGTTATGATGGACTCGGAAGCCTGTGGATACTAGAGGCGCAACGAGGTATATATCACTGTGTAGACCTGGGGGCTAAACTAGACAAGATGGACTACGTTTTGCTTAAGTTTTAGCTTAATAGACTAATAATGTAGATCTAATCAACAAGTTCAATCCTTGTCGATTTCTAACCGCTAGGTCATTAACTCTTATATATGTTATCTCTACTGTATATCTTTATACCCCTCCTTGGGTAGTTTACCTCAATTAGTAATCGTTTAGCACCTTATTCTAGCCTCGCCTCGCCAGGAGCTCTAAGTCAGTACCACTCTGCAACAGCATACCAACCCCCACCTCAAAGCCCTCCATCACGGCCAGGTGCAACGGTGTGTTCCCGTCAGCGTCGTATGCATCCAGCAGAAACCCGAGTCTGTCATCAGCCAGGCCGAGCGGGCCGTGGCTGTTGTCAGCTCTGTCCCCCATCTCGGCCAGCAGCAGCCGCAAGACGTGCTCCCTCCGATGCAAGACGGCCAAATGCAACACGGAGCGCTGCATGTGGTCGACGCCGTTGCAGCAGGCTCCAGCGTCCAGCAGGCTGCGCACCACGGTTACATGGCCGGCAATGACGGCATGCATGAGAGGCGTGCGGCCCTCACTGTCAGTTGCATTGCAGTCCATGCCGTGGTGGCGGAGGAGCATGTGGACGATGCGGTCGTGGCCCTTTTGGGCGGCAATGTGGAGAACGCCAAGGTATTCATAAGCCAAAGGAGGCTTGAGGGCTGTGCATGGAGGAGCAGCAGGAAAAGGAGGATTGGGAAGGGCGGCGGCTGACAGATAATGACCCGGTCGGTGGTGGGCAGAGTGGTGGTGCATCTTGGAGGTGTTTTCTATTGTGAATGGTGAGGGGTCAATCTGAATGTATCCGAATGGGCTTTGCGGGAAATTGGACGTGGAAGATGACGAACAAGTGGATGGCGACGTCTGAGAAAACTGATAGAAGGGTGATGGTATCTCGTCCACACCTATATCTTCTGTTGGTGTTGTTGTTGCTGTCGCCGTCGTCGTGCCGTCCGGGAGATAGAAGCCGTGGCAGAAGCTGTTGTCGTGGGGTTTGATGACGGTTGTAAAATGGGATGGAGTGTCTTCGGGCTGCAGCTCGAGCTGTGACAAGGTGGATTCTGGGGTCGCAAACTGGCCACCATTGATGTCCTCGGCGGCATTCTGCTGCTGGTGTTGCTCGCGTCGTTCTATGGGCAGGGAACCCCAGTGCCCGCGTTAGTGTCACCAGGCGGATGGTTAGACGGGGGATAGAGTGATACGGGCAGAACTTGGACTTACGGCGGAATCTGCGTTGCGCATGGCGATTCTGCAGCCGGCGGCGTTCGCTGATGGCCGCAGCTGAGGGAACCTCAAGTTCCATCGTACTCCCGGGCCCTCGGTCGGCATCTAAAAGAGAACACTGACGGACGGAAACGTCGTTGAACGGCACTGCGATGGAAAAGCAGTCGACGATGATTCATCCCTGGGACTACGACCTTATGTTCTGGGAGCTGGCGACCAGCCTTGCCAGGCTTTCTCCAGCGAGCTTGAAGAGACGGCAACTATTACACGCAGCCACCCGAGGGCGACCCTGGGCTAACGTGAGAATAACCTGACTGAGTTAGTGTGGGGGGTCATATCGGACGTATTGGGCCAGTGGCTGCCTGGAGAATGGACGCGAAGGGCTTTTCTAGCATTATCAGGGTCGTCTCTGGTGTGAACACAGCCTGCGGCCCGTTAGTCGTTTGCCACAGATTGCGCCATTAGGCTAAGAATGCGCTCCTAAGCTAGTATGTATAGGCATCATCTCGAACATAGCCTAGTCACGGCGGAGGATCTGGCGCACCTTCACAGTCCCCCTCTCCCTTTGGGGTTACAAGATTCGGCCCTACGATCCACTAGGCTATTGTTTGTTTGGGTATATATGCATGTCAGACGTAGGGTACCATAACTATTGTGCTGAGTATTGGACATGATACTTATTCGTTTGTCCAACGGTGTTACTATCAATATGCACCTGTGCCACTGTTATGAGGAACCGCCCCCTTGCAAATGCACCCAAGTTTGTCTTCTGGACACGTCACCTATTGCGCCAGGCCTTATCGTAGGTAGGTATAGCATGTGAGGGTTTGGGGGGCCGAGGTGAAGTAAACATTCTTTATCTCACATAGCCTGGCAATCCACCCCCGTTTGCAATTACATGAGTTCATCCTTCCGGCTGAACTGGAGTAACACTTTGCCTGCTCCACCAATTCGCATGTTGCCTAAACATACGGCGCCCACTTCTCCTCACACCATGCCCAGAGCTTCGCACCGTATCCAAGACCCCCTTCCTCCTCGGAATCTCCTGCTTTGATCAGGTCCGGCCGTGAGGTGACGGCATTGGGGCGAATCCGTCCCCAAGGGATGATGTAGGACCCGCTACTCTCCATCGTTACCTCTGGCGACAGTCCAGCAAACAACTCAGTGTAGGCCCCGTAGATTGGCTCCGACAGCATGACGTGGTTCATGATGAACATGAGAGGCGCCGGAGTGCCGTCGAAGGAGGCCGTCTTGAGGTAGCCGGGGTTGAGGCATACGCTCACGATGCCGTCCGCCTTGTGCCGGCGCGCGAATTCGCGGCTCAGAAACCAGGTGCCAGCCTTGGACGCCCCGTAGTTCACCATTGGCTTGCTCGTACCCTTATCCAGCGCCTTGAAGTCGATGCCGTCGGGCGGCGACCCGGCTTCTGCCAGCCCGCTGGAGGTCCAGATCACACGCGTCTGCCCCGCCGGGGAAGCGGCGGCGGCAGCACGCAGCTGCGGAACGAGAAGCTGCGTGAAGAGCAGGGTCGAGACGCAATGGAAACCGACCATCGGCTCAAAGTCCTGCGCCGTACGCTGGCCGATGGCTACTCCGTTCGCACCTGTGCCGGCATTGTTCCACAGCACGTCCAACCGTGACTCCTCCTTCGCAAAGGTCTCGGCAGCCGCTTTGACGACGGTGAGGTCGTTGAGGTCCATGTGTAGGAACTTGAGCTGCCCGCTCGTGGCGACGTCTGTGGATTTCGTAGTGATGTCTTTGATGGCGGCTTCCACCTTGTCCTACATCAAGAAGGGCGTCCGGATTAGCGGGTTAAGACCCTCTCATCGCGGCTTTCTCTTTTCCGCGGGGAATTTGGTAGATACCGAACTAACCTTGGATCGCGAGGCGATGTAGACAGTGGCGCCCGCGGCGTAGAGAATTTTGGTCAGTTCTAGACCGATGCCCGCGTTCCCGCCCGTCACGATGAACACCCGGCCCCGCTGCGAGCCGGCACGCACGTCAGCCTCCGTGAAGGTCGGCGTTGGTGGGTAGATCTGCGTGAGTGTCGCGCGGAGGCTGGAAAAGGGCGCCATTGCAGCTCTTTGTGGATGATCTAAGGATGCTGAGAGAATAATGGGAATTGTGCTGTCGCCAGGGCGGAAGAAGCTTTGTGGGCAGAGGGAGGTGACGGCCTATCCGTCGGGGACGGGGCAGGCTCTAGGTAGGTATTAGGCTCCAAGCTACATCGGACCTGCAAACTTCCCAAAGGATTTCTAAGCATGGGAATGTGAACGAGAAACAGATGTGGGATGAGATGCAGGGGGTCTAGTTGGCGCCCGCTGCATGGTCATCAATGTCAGCTTGTCTGATCACTCATGGTCAGCATCTTGCAGCCAGGTGTTAGTGTGAACGCAGATTTCCCTACTGGCCAGGAGGGCATGGAGGTACTCTCACTGGCTGGTTTACGCGAAGTGAATAATACACCGGCAGCGCGTCTTCTTATTCGGGCGGGTATTCGGCCGTTGCGCCGGATTAGCTCCATGCTTACCGTGTAAGCATGTTAGGATGCGGCACGGCACGAGAGGGCGCCCGCAGCTAGTCTTGCCTGACAGATTACCCAGATGTTCAGGATCGCTATGGCTTGCCGGAAGCTCGAATCATATAGCCCGGAATGCGGCGTGGGGGCGAAGGGGTGTGTCTCTGGTGGCGTCTGCGTAAATCTCAGCCCTGCACGATTACCTGCCGTCATCCAGACATTCACGGTTACAGATAATATAATTCCTCACCATACATACTATACCCACTAGTATTCGGGCATGTCCTAACATAGAACAGTGTAAGACAGCTATGCCGCTCACCATTGCGTTTCTGGAACGAGACACTATGAATCTGATGGGTGACTGTCTGTAATAGCCTAACTACTGGATGCGAAGCCCCAGAAGAATAGATAGGTAGACCTCAATCGTCGTCAGTCTAGGCCTCCACCGATTCTGTTATCCTCTCGGGAACAGAAAGAAGCCAGTGATGGAGTCCTTTAATCATTCGAGTCGATGGCCGTTCCTCGACGGGCTCGAACCTCGGTCAAACTTCATGATTACAACTACCGCCCTTGTCCTCCTCCTTGGCTATGTCACCGGAGTAGGGATCTACCGGCTCTACCTCAGCCCTATCGCCAAGTTTCCGGGTCCAAAACTTGCCGCCCTGACAGGACTGTACGAAGCCTACTTTGACCTGATCCCTAAGGGTGGTGGGCAGTTCCCCTTCGCCATCAAGCGCATGCACGACAAGTACGGGCCGGTCGTGCGCATCAACCCGTATGAACTGCACATTGACGATCCAGACTTCTACGATACTCTGTACCCGACCAGCAAGCCTTACGACAAGCTGCAGCGGCTGGAAAACCGCTTCGGAATCCCAGGAGCCACGTTCAGCACGGCCCGCCATGAGTTGCACAAAATACGCCGAGCAGCCATCAGCCCCTTCTTTGCCAAGTCCAAGGTGCGTGAGCAGACGGAAGACATCCAGGCGCTCATGAACACCATCTCCCACCGCATGACTACTGAATACGCCGGCACCGGCCGTTTGCTCAACCTGCACGACGTCTGGCGTTGTTTCGCCGCCGATAACATCATGGACCTGGTCTTTGGCTCTCCACTGGACCTGCATCTGTCCCCCGATTTTCGCGCCCCTTTCACCGGAGCCATCACGCGTGTCACCAACTTTTCGCATGTCACCCGTTATCTGCCCATCCTGGGGGCCTTGACTGACAGCCTGCCTTACTCGCTGGCAAAGCGGTTGTTCCCCCCTTTCGAGCCCATCATTGCGTACCGGGAGGTAGGTCGCATCACGGCCCGCTTGTGCTTGCTTTTGTTGTCTGTTTGCTAAAGCTCCGACTATGCTCCAACAGGAAATGTCCCGACAAACCGCCGCCATCCGCGCCAGTCATGAAGCCGCTGACGGTCATGACAAGCCTCGGCTAGGACAGACGGGTCACGCCACCGTCTTCCACGAGATGCTGGCCTCCAACCTACCCCGCGAGGAACTCGCCCACAAGCGCATGCAGCACGAGGCCGAGTCCCTCATTGGTGCCGGCCTCGAGACCACCGCCTGGACGCTGGCGCTCGGCAGCTTCTACATCCTCCATGATGCTCAGATCCACTCCAATTTACAAACTGAGCTGACCGCCGCCATCCCTGATGCCGCCCACATCCCCCCGTGGGCCACACTAGAGACACTACCCTACCTCACTGCCGTCGTCAAAGAGAGTATGTCCATTTAAAGCCCCTTTCTAACCACGTCCTCTCTGGCAGAAATGCCGTTGTACTAACTCATATTCAGCCCTGAGAATGGGCATGGGCGTCATCGAACGCCTCGTCCGCATCAACCGCAACCCCAACACCCCCTGGGTCTATAAGGGCACCGTCATCCCTGCCAACGTCGCCGTCAGCATGGACCAATACCACATGCTGATGAACGAGCGCGTATTCCCGGATCCCACCGTGTTCAGACCCGAGCGCTGGCTGAACGACCCCCGCGGTCCCGACGGCAGACACCCGCTCACCCACTACCTGACAGTCTTTGGCCGAGGCACGCGCATGTGCCTGGGCTCGAATCTGGCCTATTCAGAATTATACATTGGCTTCACCACCCTGATTAGGAGACACAAGTTGCGGCTCGTCGACACGACGGTCCGTGACGTGGCCTTTTATGCCGAGAATACCATCTTGTCACCTTGGCCCGGGACCAAGGGAATTCGGGTTTTGGTAGAAAGCTAGAGGGAATTTTCATTACCGCTGAACATGGTACTTTAACCTCACCGATATGTAGTTGTCGATCGCGTTAGGCTTTCATAGGCGCCACGGTACTATTATATGCTGACATCTGTGTCGTTCAATTGACAGCAGTTGTGCAAGTGACTTCCTGATTCCGTTGGCCTCCCTTGAATTCATTGCTTTCTAGGTCTAGGTCAACAAATTGCCCAGTTTCTGGCTTTATGCGGCCTATCCGAGAGCATTGCCGTCAATGCCCGCCGCAACGGGGAATGCAAACGAGGTGCCCATCTCATAGACATGCGTGCTATCCCACGAAGACTTGACGCCCACCCCTTAACGTAAAGATTCATTCCATCAGAGTCATCCCCGCGCCCATTCACTACATGAACACAGGTGGCGCGCGAGTTGCTGTGATGGCGGGGGAAGCAACCGTGTTGGGCGGTCCTGTGAGGTCGAGTGTGTCGCTTGGTAGAGCCAGCAGCCATTCGTTGATTCGTTCTCGACAGTTATCAATACTGCACATATCTTCCTCCGATGTCGCGGCAGGCCAGGTGGTGAAGTATGAACGGTTGATGAAGCCCAAAGAACTAAGGCTGAATGATGTTGGAATGTGATCCGTGTTGGCGGGACAACTCGGCCAGAATGAGTCCGTGCTCCTCCACAATTCCCGATTCGGGTCCACCAGGTGCATTATAAGTGTGACTATGTCAGCAGGAAACAATCGATAAGATGTCATGCTCCACGATATTCTCAGGTACCTAGGTAGACTTCTAGTTACTGCAAGGATTGACTTGCTAAGAAAGTCATCAAAGCTGCAGCGGATACAATCGCGTAGCTGAGGAGGCAAGCGAAAAGGCGTCGAGAAGTTGGGAAAATCTCTGTGAGAACACTTCCTCTCCGACTTCGTACACATCAGTTTCATTTTCAGGACCAATGCCGGTTGTTCAAAAGAGGCCGGCTAGATGGGTGAAGTACGTTTCTAGGGGCGAAGGATACAGTCTGTACCATGCGTTGATGCTAGCCTCCGCCTCCTATGTTGTGAAGGTGACTCACATGAAGGTTTTATGAATAATTCGAAGACTCCTGCCGGTGCCATTCTATGGGACCCTTCCACTGTAAAACCATCCAATGTTGTCGTCGCTGTCATATTGTCAGGCTTCTCAATCCGTTTAATGCGCCAGGCACAACAAAGAGACCCATTAAATTGAAGCCACATCGACTTCCGCGTGCACAGAGTATTTGTGCTACATCCTTTTGGCTTCTGTACGGTCTCTAAACCACCGAGGACACGACTTAGTCTTATCTCAATAAACCCTTTTTTGATAGATTATCAACCTGTTGGAGACGAATCATTACGTTTTTGAACTTTTCTCAGCTGCCAATCGCCGATTGCGAAGCTATATTCGATTTCAGACTTTCAGCCGGGAAGTAAGTAGTTATGTTGTAGAGTCTCGCCCTGAACAAGTCGATGTTTAGTTCTTATCGAAGAATAAATAGCTGCTTTGTCCCATAGCAATGAAAGCGGTGCCTGAAAACTTGCACATGCAATGGAAGGCAAAAGATGTTGAGATAATTACGCAGTATCATTCGCTACCTGACTGACACCCTGGCACATGCTTCGAATGCAAAAAATATCCTCACACTGCAGATTCCACAGTGGAATGAGCGCTTGAAGTCCTAGAATGAGGCCCTATGCCCATATAACTTTTCCAATGTATGAAAGTAGGTTCTCAAAGCGATGGCTCAGAAGCTAGCTAAGCTCTATGAGGATCCGTTCGTTCCGTCAACGGTGCTACTCTTAGCACCGGGGCAGGCCCCAGTTGTTAAGCAAGTAGCATCCTGGTGTCCCAAAGACTCTGCACAAAATCTATCCATCGGCTTCATGCTCCGGTAATTGGCAGTCACCTTATCTGCTGTTTCCTCGCTCAACTCGACATTGACCAGTCGAAGTCCCTGTAGTATAATATCATGAGCTTCCTCCTGCTCCTTCTTAACGTCTGCCTGTTGCCAAATGCTCTCCGAGTGCAGGGCGACTTTCTCGAACGAAACGTCGCACTCTTTCTCCTTCTTCACAGATTGAGAAGAATCCGATTCTTGTTTTTGGATGTTCGAAGATTTATCCTGCATGACTTTAGATTTAGAGCGGCCACGCTTCGTTCTAGAGGTGCGACAAAGCTGTCAATGGACCATTTCATATATGACATTGGGCTGAAGTTGAATAGAGAAGACATATCTACTTCAAAGATTCTCGTAAGAACGTAGGCTTGGGGCAAGTTGATATTGTTAAACTTGTTATTGTATGATAAGGTTGCACTCTTTTCGAACGGGGAGATGTCGAGCAGGTATAGGGTGACGTGACTAAGGGTGGTGTCAAGGATTTTCGCGGTATTTTCAAGGCGATAAGACAAGACGATATTGTCGGCAGGCAGAGCAGAACTAAAGTATCTCAGACTGCGTAAATTAGGTGCTCTCTGAAGAGCAAAGACTAAATGAGATCAGGGAGACAGGCAGGAGACCACGCATGCTTAAATATATTCTCACAAAGGTTCTTAAGCAGGGGCGAAGACGAAGTTAAAGCAATTAGCCAACAGATTCTCGACCTGTTACTAGTTTGCAGGTTGTCACGATGCTTGGTGAGTTGCATGAGCTCGGGAACTGAAGCTCGGGACAGGGTTGGGTAGGACGTGACACCAGAATTCATGATGTTTTGGGCCGCAGCCAATCAAATATCACGTTAGTGAGTGTCAAGATGGCGCAGCAGAAATCATACTGGGGACGGTCATCGTTCCTCGTGGCTCTCCATGACCGTTCTTCTCAACGATTGCTCGAGGGGCTGACACTTGCCCAATGAGCTGCTGGTGCCTTGAGATATCCTAACGTTCCGATTAGCTGCCCAGTGTGGGACAGGCCAAGTGATGGTAGTGGTATGGACCTATCAAAGCTTATCCAGCTAGTTGAGGCTGAATTGTCGCCTCCATAAATGTGATGGCTCTGGTATCAACCAATCATATTCCTTTCAAAGCTGGCCGCGAACCAGATCCAGCTCATCCGTCACGGTTGTGTAAGAAGGTACCTCCTTGTAGTCACCTTTAAACTCTTCTTGACGAATTCCTAGCTCGAGGCTCACTTACGCAAGCTAAGACCTTGGCTCAGCCCCTACCCCTCGGACTGAAACTTAAACCGCCTGAATGCCGCACTTTGACAACCTGTACACACCCCGAATGCAACACGCCTTCAAATGCCCTCTCTTTCAACAAACTGCCTTTCAATCTCCGCCCTCCGGCTTCTTTCTCTTCTGACCCCGTATACTACACTACCTCATTACTTTTGGCTTCTTGAAGCAATCACCGACAATGGCTCGTGAGCTTGGAGCGCACCGGGAGCTCCTGGAGAGTTTGTACATTACGCAGAACTTGAAAACGCAAGACGTCATTGCCTTCATGAGAAACGAGCACTCTATCACTGTTGGGTTTGTCGCATTGATCGGTTCCCAACAACAAGTGGCGATGATCTAATCCAGGCTCTAGTAAACCGACATATGAACGTCTTTTCCGGCAGTGGGGACTGAACAAAAACAATAGAGGCGATAATTGGCGATGGGTCGACCACAAGTTGCGAAAGCGAGAGGCTCAGGGTCGGGCAAGCGCCGTCTACATCAATCAAGAACGCATACCGATGAACACTGTTCAGAAAGAGATCTCTCGTCACGTCAAAACCCTGCAACAGATTTATCTTTCGGCCAAGGTTGGTATGTACATCGCACCAATAAAACAACCCTGGTACTACCTGCTGATATTAGAAGCCCCGAGTCCGATAACACCTGCAGGCTATTGCGTCGAAACCCCGGCATCAAGTGTCTCTATCCACGCATCGACACACCACAGGAAACCAGCATAGTTACCCCGCCTGGGCCTAAATTCCAGACCCAGTTCCCCGACACTGAACATGTCCTCAATAACACAAATGCATCCGATCTCGAAGCGACGAGCCCCATCAACGAATCTTACATATCAGAAGACGGCTTGGAAGACATTCATCTTCGAGACAAGCCGATGATCGTCGAAACGCTGCAATCTTGTGGTGCTTTCATGAGATCTTGGGGTTCAACTGGTCGTAGTATGTCTCGCCAGGAGCTGCTGCAACTATACAATACTGTTGCACATGGCATACTGGTGGCAGCTCAGACACCTGGGGGATGTAGCGCTCCTATTAAGACTTCCTTCGAGACAGGGTTCAATCTTCTCTTGGCAACATACCAATTGGACGCAAAGTCTGTCCAGTATGGCATGGTCATTGCAAAAGAGAGCGAATACGAGGACATATTTCGTGCCGCTCTGTTTTTGGCAGCTAGTAAGGGGGCTGCTAACCTGATCAAAGTTCTTCTCAATGGTTTCAGCCAGAAAGACCCGATCAACAACGATAGGCAAACATGCCTGCATGTCGCCAGCATACACAACCGTCCAGAAGTCGTCAAATTTCTTCTGGAGAGGGAGGTGGATGTGAATGCGAGAAGCCGAGACGGCCGGACACCTTGGACCTGCATCGGCCACCTGCCCAGCCATGAGGACGTTTCCAAGCTTCTCATCGAGGCCGGAGCACGGATTAATGACACAAGACCTCTCGACGGGATCAAAGTTTTGTATCAGGATGCAGCGGGAGGGCATACCGAATCAGTCAGAACTTTGCTTCGAAGAGGAGCTGATCCGTCCTATGCAACACGCTGCGACTGGACACCTTTGGTAAGCACCAACTTCGAAGTCGCCATGTTCTGCTATATGAAATTGATCTGTTCACAGCACTTTGCAAGCTCATTGGAAATTATTCAGATGCTCGTCGAGGCGGGTGCTAATGTCAACGCGGTATCTGACACAGGCAAAACTCCTCTTGACATTCACTTTGATCACCAAGCCAAGAAGCGGCATCTTGTGGCTCATGGTGCCAAGACAGCACATGAGTTGCGACGGCAAGACCAATATCACCCTAAATCCGCAAGACCTGATGCCGTTATGTCAACGTCTTCTTGGCCATCTTCAATGCTTTATGATGAAGATGGTTTCTCCCAGAACGGGCCGAGGGTGACTGAGTCTCTTCAAGAAAGTTACGACCCTCCTTTCCTCGACATGCACACTGCGTTTTTCCGCGCAATCTTTCGTCAAGACTCACATCAAATGGGTGAAGAAACGGCGCCTTCACCTCTTTTCTGGTACTCAGCCACCACAGGACGTCAACTTCATGATTCTTCAACGAGGGTCTGGGCGGCCCCACTTCAAACGGAAGAAGTGAAACGGGCAGACTAGAAGAACCCCTTGAGTGGCAATACTTCGAACCGCGTCTTGGTTGCGCCAACATCAACGTTGCTGATGTGCTACGGTTCTTAACGAACGACCGACTCAAATCGGCGGCGCATCGGGTATTGCCTTTGCCAGGCGTTGACCGGTACTCTGCTACTTACTTCTTGCGACCAAGTCATGACGTCGAATTTATTGACGGGGGTGGCCAGCTTGTCAACGTAATGGACTGGTATGACCGCAAGAACAACATGTACGAGACCTCATTTGCTGCCCAAGACCGGTCGTTGCTTATTGGAGGACTTTACAAGGACGTTTAATGGATATGATTCCCTGTATTTCATGGATAGTTCTTCACACTCCCTTTTCGACGTTCATTTCAATTTTTATATCAACTTTCCTCGAATGACTCTCCTGGGGCTTATAAAGAGACCCGGTATGCACGATACTCCACGGCAGACGTTGCATCAAAACTTGACTCTCACTGTTTATCAGCTTGAAGTTTGCACGATAGCAGGATCTTGTGATTTAGGAGACTTGGTAGATGCAGCAATTTGGATGACAGTTGAATGATCCCTCTTGTAGCTTTGCAAAGTTGTTTCCTATCCTCTTACATTGTAATTACTCGGGTTGGATTCCCACCCTGTCTCTAATCCTTGCCATAACTCTTGTTGAGACCTCCACCCCGAATTAGTGTAGTTGGTCTTTGAAATAATCGACTCAATCTCGCTCGTCGTTTTTAGTGGAGACTTTGACTTGTGTATGCTTTCACCACAAAACGTCTGGGAGTTATTACCGATCGGGGTCGGAGCTTACGGTTGTGCCATGTTTTTCGGAGTGATGTGCATTTGTACTAAGTCAGACTTGTCCGTGCGTACTGCCCCTGAGTGGGCCTTTGCTGTTTTAAAGCCAACGTTTTGGACGATAAGTTATCAAGAGGCGTTTTGCACAGACTGTGGCTTACTGTAGTGATGCAATTTCTTGTACACGTACGTACGTACGTACTGTATTTTAGCTGTTGTACGTACGTACAACGAAGTTGTACGTACTTGTACATGCT
>JASUDE010000278.1:45155-63255 GCA_034509685.1 Colletotrichum cereale | reverse complement strand
GGGGGGATGGCAGGGATGAGAGTGAGAGTGAGAGTGAGTGTGAGTGTGGGAACGAAGAAACAGAGAGAGAGACGTTCACACACTGCTCATTCCCATCACTGACTTGACACCACACAAGAGCAAATGGGAGAGGGGAAAAGAAGAAGAGATTTCAGGCTTGGTAAGACGCGCAATTTGAGCTAGGGTTATGAGCGCGGTCATGCTATCACGATGATGAGATGAGATGACCATCTCCGTCGATTTCCAGTTGAGAGGTATATGAGTCAGCAGAAGCGTGGCGATTAGGTAGCTCCAGTGAGAGTGAGTCGGCTATGCACTGGAAAGAGGGGGGAGACGGCCGCTGGAAGCAGGAAGGGACCAGCGCACAGGTCACCGGGTCTCGCGGAGCTGGGCGAAGCTTTAGCGGGCACTGGCGGGGTGGGATTGCCCGCGGCCACTGACATTACGGCTTGGCCTGGCCTACTATGTAGGTAGGTAGCCTACTAGGCTACTACGTACATGACGGTCAGTAAGGGCCTGCAGCTGTTGCCATAATGCCGCTGCGCTGATTGGCTCCGACATGTATCTGTACTGGGTCGCCAGCCGGCAATTTCCATGTAGTTGGAGACAGCCCAGAGACGGAGACGAGAGGCAAGAGCCCCGCACTAGTCCCGAATAGGAAGCAAGGTAAACAACGATGCAACCGCCGATGCACTTCGGGGCTCCTTTGCGACAACGGCTTTTCTTCAAGACTCCACCGGCATCCCGAGAGAACACACTTGCCGCATTCATCTTTACAGCAGCAAGACGCGCTTACCTTTTGGCCCTTGCCCCTCCACGTGGGAGTCGGTTTCCATTCATTGTCTCATACCTTGCCCGAATAGGCCAGTCAACTCTGCCGCCGCATCCCATCGGCTGGGCACTCACTCCTCACCCGCCATCTGCCATCCATGCACCATGCACTTTTCGAGGATCTTCAAATGTAAGATGAGGCAAACGCTGTCATGACGCCGAACTCAACCCTTACACACAGAGAGAGAGTCTGACCTCTGCCAGCATCGCCGCACTGCGCGTCTAGTCCCGATGGCAACCTGATTGCTACCCTGTCTCCAACCAACATCAGCGTACGATCTGTCGAAACCTTGGAGACGATTCATAGCCTCAAGTTGTCCCCCAAACTCGGCCCGGCTTACGCTCTGCGATGGTCGCCCTGTTCGCGACGCATCCTGGCCTGCTTTGCCGACGAGATCCACGTCTACGCGGCTTCGGCCCCCGGCTACCATGCCGTCATCAGGAACCCGGCAACCCCCAACTTGAAGCCGACCTTTGTTCAGTTCGGTGCGTCAGCCGCCGAAGTCTTCATGTGCTCCTCTTACGGACTCAAGTTCTCCATATTTGACCTGGCAACCTCGTCTACAGTCGAGATCAGCAATCCAAAATTTTACCAAGCTGCCGCTGCCTCGCGGGGTTTCGTGCTGAGGCCCGGTTCAAACCATCTGGCCCTCCTCACCAGAGTGGCTGGCAAGGACATCGTCAGCATCCACCACCCCAACACGAGAGAGGTCCTTCGATCCTGGCAGCCCGACACTACCGATGCCCAGGCCCTGGCCTGGACCCCTGACGGCCGCTGGCTCGTCATGTGGGAGTCTGCAGCCCAGGGGCATAAGATCCTGTTTTACACCCCTGACGGTCACCTCTTCAAGACGTGGTCCGGTCCCTCGCCTCTAGAGGCGGAAGAAAAACATTACGAACTCGGCGCCGGCGTGAAGGTCTGTCAGCTCAGCCCGGACGGTGCCCGCCTTGCTGTGTGCGACCACACCCGCAGCGTTCGCGTTCTGGACACCAACGCTGTCACCGAATCCATGAGGCTTGACCACCCCGTAGCTATCGCTCCGAGGGAGACCATTCAGGCAAGTGACACGGATTTCTACGGAGACAGCACTAAGTACTGATATGAGGAGAGCAGATCTGGCAAGAACAAATCGGCACCGGCCAGTCAGGTCCGCAGCGTTCCTTCTCGAGAGCGACTCAGGCCGTGTCCGCGCTCGCCAGAACGACTAACGGAAGCACCGATACAAAGCCTGCCCGGACCCTAGCCCTGTTCGATGCGTCATCAAGCCTCTTAGCAACGACGTTGGAGGACTGGCCAAGCACTGTTTGGGTTTGGGACCTGGCATCATCCGAACTCCGAGCCGTCCTGCTCTTCCACGGCAACGTGTCTGCCTTCTCCTGGCATCCGACTCATCGAGAGGTGCTCATGGTGACGTGCGAAGGAGACAGCTACGCAGGCCTGGTCTTCGTCTGGGACCCGCTCTCTGACGGCCCCAAGACGGTGGACTTTGGCCGACAGTTGCCGGAGGCCAAGGTCTTGGGAAAACCGCAGGTCTCGTGGCTTGACTGGACCGGAGACGCCGCCGTCCTCCTGTTGGGGGATAACAAGTACCACATCATGGCGTCCCTTGCGGATCCCGACGACTCGGGGGCTCCCTGGCAGGACGCGCAACGCGGTGATCTGACCATGACCACGGGCAGAGATGAAACTCAGCTGTCCGCCCCTGCACTGGACGGCTTCGATGAGGACCTGTCCGGCCTAGACATGTCAGAAGTGGATGACACCTTCTCCTTCAAAAAGACATGATCAATCGCAGCGCCGACACTCCAGTGTTGGAATCACCGCTGCAATAAACCCCCCTCAATCAACCCATGTGTACGCCGATACAAGCTTTTTGGCCACTGACGGCTGTCCTTCAAACTTCCGGCTGCCCGCAGGTAGCAGCAGCCCGGTGCACCCAGGAGCGCAGTTAGGGTCCTATACCGAACTCACGTGAAGGGCTGGGTCGGGAGAGGCTATCGCCATTGCAACTTTCTCCTGCAGAGCATCCCCCGAGATATCGTTGTTGGTTCCTGGGTTTTAGGAACCCCCGGAAACTCCGCGCGATCGACTACAAAGAGGGGGAGCTTCTACGGGCCCTCCCGGGCTCGGACAAGACTAAACATGTTGGTTGAATTTCGTCAAGGCGTCAAGTCTCTCCGCCAGTCAAGAAACCACTGGGCGAAAACGAGAGCCTTGGCTATGATCATCGACTGCGCTGCTCCCCCTTGTTCCAGACCTTAACGCTACAAACAGCATCACTGACTAGATGTCGTATCTGCTATCACTTAGTCGCATCGCGTGACTCGGCTGCGGCGCGCGTGTGGGCAGGAAATCGTAACGAAGACAAATTGCATCGAGCAAGCCAAATGGCTCGGATTTCACGTGGAGCATAGCAGGGTGAAGAGGAGGAATCCAATGCACTAGCGCATGGCGTGGACTATGATTGTCACTTCGTGACTGGCGTCCGAAAGATGGACCCCTAGTAAAAGGTCAACCACGGCTCATGCCAGTTTGCCCGGCCGGTTCGGCCCCGGAGACGATGAGAGGGATGATCCGGACCACATCACCTCCGGTCTTGGCACCCATTCAAGGAACCATCCGCAGACGGAAACATACCCCCGATGCGGTCGTGGACAGTCCCAATGGAGCGGGCTGCCCGCTGTTGTCGATGGAAACAAAACAGCCACTCACTGTTGAGGTCAGATAGCAATACAATGCGCTTCGGATGGTTCCAGAAACCCCAGAAGAAATGAAGAATTGAGCGAACAACCAAAAACATCAAGCATCTCATTATGTTCCGTCCACGAAAAAAAAGTATTACCCCCCACCCCCGTGACTTTGTTCTCTTTGAGCGCACCGAGCCAAACCGCCGTGGACTCGCGCCGGATCTTACTGTTCCTGGGCACACCAGTTCCACGCAGGTTCCGATATCATGTTGCCTGGCCAGGAGACGGGAACAAATCAGCGGCCAACGAAACGAAACTTTTTTTTTTTTTTTTTGCGTAGTGTAACATCTCTACTTTCATCCAACGCCCCTCATCTTATACAGAGAGAGTATGCGTGTGTGTGTGTGCCACAGGCGGCCCTCCTTCCCTATCGCCGTCCTTCTTCTGTTGGTATTCGTGCCCTTCTTCTTCTCCTCTCCCTCCAGTCATCGTGAGACTCGGTCACCGTCTTTTTACCCCCCAAAGTCCATCTTCAGCGCGATGCTCGGCTGGCCCGACGCCTCGGCCGCGGCCGGCTCGGCAGGTCCCTGCTGCCTGCCCCACCGGATCACCTCTTCGAGGAACGCCCGCTGCCCCTCGTTGAGCCCGGCGACGACGGTGCGGAACGCGTTCTGGTCGATCGCCGCGAGCTCCAGCAGCCTCGCCGACGTGTCCCGGTAGCAGTCCTCGCCCTCCGACGACGCGCGCGCCATCAAGGTGGGCAGCACGAGCGCCATGGCGACAGGCACGCGGTCCCGCGGCACGGCGCCCACGTACTGACTGAGCGAGTGCGCAATCATAGAGCGTGCGTTCTCCGGGTCCTCCGGTGCCGCGTTGGTGACGAAGGCGACGAGGCGCGGGAGCAGGTAGCGCGCGATGGTGTCGTCTGCCGGTGTCGGGTTGGCTTGCAGCAGTAGGGACCTGATGCAGTTTGCTGCGATTTTGGCGGTCTATTCCAGTGTCAGTCACACGAAGAGCAAACTCTCACGCACCCAAAAAAAAGTTACTTACCATACGATCTGTGAGGCAATCGACCACCTCGTCGAGGTATCTCGCCACCAGAGGATCGTTCGCCGCCAGGTGGTTCGTGCCGCCCGTGAACAGGATGGTGCTCGCCAGCAGGCAGTTTCTGACGCAGATGAGGGACGTCGGCACCTCGCGCTTCTGGGCGTTGAGGTAGATGGAGAGGAATCGGCGCAGGCAGCCCTGCAGCTGGATATCCGTGGGTGACGGCTCCTTGCCGTCCTTGCCGCCGCCTGCCCTGCGGGATTTCGTCATGCTCCCGACAAAGCGCTTCAGCGTGGGCAGGGACTGCGGAACGATCACCTCCTGACAGCCCGGGGTCGCGAGGATGGTGGCCAGGATGTGGATGATGCAGGCGTGGAGGTCCGTCTTGATGATGGAGGGGAAGACCTCGGCGGCGTCGACGAGCGCGTTCAAGGACGAGCGAATGAGCAGTACGGCCTCTTCCGTCATCTGGTGGCGGACGGGCTGGTTCGCCTCGGTGAGGTTGGGCAGGAGGCCCGAGAGCACGAGGACGATGATGCGCGTGAGCTCGAAGAGCTGGTCGATGTCGTCGGAAAGGTCGCCGTCGTCGCCAGAGTCCTTCTTGCGGGCCGACGGGTGGGAGACGCAAAGCGCCCTCGCAATCTCGACAATGACGCCCTGAACGTCGAGTCCCTCCGTCAGCACCAGCCGATCGAGCAGGTCCATGGTCTCCGAGAAGATGGCTTCTCTGTAGATGGCGTGGCCGGACACGCTGGGGTGGAGGATCTTCTTGAGGGCCTGCAGAATGGCAAGGTTCTGCTCTTGGGTGGCCAGCGAGTCGCTCTGGCCAGGACGCGTGGCCAAGGCCTCGAACGCAATACCAAAGAGGACGAAGAAGAATGCGACGGGCTCGTCGCGGTAGTTGATGTCGGGCCCCTTTGTGTGGCCGTTGGTGCTCAGCCCTTCAGACGCCTTCCCGTCCAGGGCGTCAAAGACGAACTCGCTGTCCTGCTCAATCAAGCTGGCGATGGCGTCGACGAGCTTGAGCCACGAATCTTGGTAGAACTTGAGCAGAGTCTCCCGGTTCAGCGCCGCGTAGATGGTGTCGAGGCTACCAGACAGCGACGGGGGTCCCAGCGTCATCGAGATGTCGGGCTCGAAGCGCAGGCGAGCAAACTCCCGCAGAGACTCGAGCCACAGCGGCGTCAGCGTTCCAATGTGCGGCTTCAACACGTCGAGCAGGTACTTCTGCTCGGAGCTGGCCACCTGCAGCTCCGCCCAGGCCGAGAACACCGACATCTTGACCATGACTTGGGCGTTGGAGCTGAGACCCTTGAGATCACCGATCCCGACGTTCTCGTCTTCTTTGGAGAAGTTCTCGAGCGCAGAAACCAGGGTCTTGAGGATACGGCCCATCCTGTCGATATCCGTAACGATGCCCGTCGAGATGAAGCCAGCGCAGACGTTGACCGCTTCAGAAGCCAGTTCGGGGGACGAGTCCGCAGCGAATGCGGGCGTGAGCGCCGAACTGATCTGAGCCTGGTACTGTTCGAGAAGCATGGCCTCGTCAAAGTCCGGGTCCGGCGTCCTTCCAAACATCTTAAGGACTGCTCCGATGATCTTGAGGCCCCACACGCGCAGCTCCAGGACACTGGACGTGGATGCGGAGAAGGCCATGCGGACAACATCGCCAATCTTATTCTGGAGCGCCAGCTGAGCGGCGGACTCGCCGTTCGTCATCACATCCTTCGCAATCAGGGCGAACATGTCGTTGATGCAGCTGATGGCAAACGTCGTAACCTGCCATCGCAGGGGCTCGACTTCGGACGCGGCCTTGTTGTCCCGGTCGTCCTTGGCAGTGCCGGCGAAGCCAGCGACTTCTTCGTCCTGCAGATCGGGCATTGCGCCCGACTTCTTGGTCGCAGCGCCCGACTCTTCCTTCGCCTTTGCCCTGGTCATTTTCAGCACGTTCTGGACCCTTTGAAGCCACAGAGCCGTATCAGCAAGACACGTCTGACGCATCCAGTTCCTGATGATGTTTCTGATGCCGTCGTGTGTCGGTGCAGTGTCCAGGACCAGCCACAGCTGATCCTCGAGGCCCTTCTCTGCGGCACTGATCACGTCGTTGGGGTCCCGCTTCATAATGTTGTACAAGCCGTCGACGGCAACGTCGCGCAATATGGGGTACTCTGACCTGAGGTACTTCTGGAGCAGCCTGACGTACTCCTCAAAGTTCATGTAGCCAGGCGCGTACAGCGAGAGGTGCTCGAGACAGCTCAGTGTGGCTCTCTGCACCAGCAAGTCGTCCTCTTCCTGTAGCTGGTTGACAAGGTTGAGGATAAGCTCTCGTGACTTGGTGGAATCTTGCAGGTCGGGGCCGAGCACGTTGATAAGGGAGTCGACGCATCGCGTGATGGCTGCTGAAGTCGACAACTCCATCTCGAGGTTCATCGTGATCGCGGACGAGATCTCCGGATGGTGCGTGTCGGAAACGTACAGCTGGGCCAGCATTCCGAGCGTGCTAGGCACGTACCCCGCGAAACTCAGCCCGGCAGCGTCCGATGCCAAAGCCAGCGCCTCCAGCGCCCAAAAGTGAACAGTAGGGTGAGGGTCGTTGCACAGGGACATGAGGATGCCGAGAATCGTCTTCAGGTGGTAGCCCGCGGCCATGCCACCGACCTTGGTTTGGATGGAACCGAGTGCCATGGCGCAGCCCGCGCGGGCGCTCGGCTCGCGGTTGCTGACGATGGTGTCCACGAGGTACTTGATTTCGTGGTTGGTAAAGGCGTTGCCGCAAGCATTGCAGAGTCTTGCTACGGCAGCATAGCCGACACTCCGGACGCACTGATCCCCGTCAATGACGAAGTCTCTCAACATGTCCTGCAGGAGCCTCTCCACGGCAAGGTTCGTGACATTGCCTGGAGACGACTGGGTCTCCCTGACGGCCACGCGCAGTGTCGACAGAACTGCGACTGAGACGTTGACGTTGATAGCCGCCTTCCTCCCGGGATCTCTCAGCAGGGTGCCCGCCGACATGAAGGTCCTGACCTGCTCCAGAACGCTCTCTTGTACCTTGGGAGGTGTGAGCGGGAAGACAAAGGCAAACAATTGGATGGCCATGTTGATGACCTCGGTGGCCGGCGGATCGGGGTTCGTCGGCTCCGAGGCGGTGTCGCTGACGTACAGGAGAGATGCGTCGTGTTCCAGGGTGCCGCACACTGGCGACAGCAACAACCTGTCTATCGCTTCCTCGGGGCTGTCCGTCTCCACCGGCGTTCCTTCTATCAAGTTGTCCTGCTGTCCCGGCAGGCCCTTGATCTTGAAACCAGAAATCAGCCCAGTGATGCCGAATCCCGAGTTATCGCCCACGTCCCAGACAGTCTCGAACGTAGCCGCAGCGTTCGCAATGGACGCGCTGAGCGAGTTGGCCGAGTAGTTCTCCGGATCCGCGAAGAGCGATATGGCGATTGTGAGAAGATTGGACTGAAGCAGGGCCTCGCTGCCGCCGGCCGGGCTGAGGTTGACCAGCTTGATGTAGCACTGGAGAACGCGGCGCTGGACCATCATGTCGAGATCATGCAGCTGCAGCGCCGGCGTCAGCCTCTGCGCCACGTCGTCGGTAATCTTCTTCGAGGGCAAGGTTTTCAAAAAGGCCGATGTGTTCTGGAGCATCGTGGCTATGCGTTTGGAAACGTCAACCGTCAAAAGTCGGTTGTTAAACTGCAGAAACGACAGAATAGATCCCAAAGCGCATTCTCTGACGTGCGTCAGGAACGAAGCCTCCAGGAAGCTCCGGTGCGCAGTGTTGTCTTTCGATAGCGGCTTGGGTAGCGCGTTCTTCCAAAGCAGAAGCAGTTGTGAAAGATGAATCTTGACAAAATTGGGCCCAAGAGACATCAGACCTCCGATCAGGATCCACGCGACCTGGATCTGGGTGCTCGAGACCCTCAGCTCAGACTGTCCGCTCGACTTCAGCAGGTTCGTGGCCATGGTCAAGACGCGGCTGTTGATGTCAACGGAACCATGTAAAGGCCGCGCGGGACTGGCGCTGAGCGTTGCTGCCAGGCCATGGGCGAATCCTATGCATCGTCGCGGGGAGTTTCGTCCGCTCGTGAGCAGCGACAGCTCGCGGCTCAGGCTGTTCATGCACACGGACAAACACGGGAGGAGCTGTTGCGGGCAGGCCAGGACGAAGGCCTTCATACATGCCGAAGCATGAACCTGAACCGAGTAGCTGGGGTGCTGCAGGACCTGGAGGAGACCGTCTCGGCAGGAGTCTGCAAAGTTGTTCGCGGCAGAACCCAGGTTTTTGATCAGCGACGACGCCGCGCCGAGGGCCGCAATAAGGGTGTGCTTCGAGGGCTCCGGGCGCTCGGTCAGAGCCTGAGGGTAGTTCTTAAGTATGTCGCTGATGATCGACTTGGCCGCTGCCGTCTGACCAGACTCGCCCAGAATCTTCTGGCCAACGATCTCCTGGAGGATCGTGTCGACGATGCGCCTCGAAATGAGAAGACGGTACCGATTGTTGAAGATGTTGGGATGTCCCAGCAAGTCAACGGTCAAATTCTCGAGAATCCTCAAGTAATTCGACTCGACCGTCTTCTCGCCGAGCTTCCGGAGGACCTTGCCATAGCAGACACCGATGGCCGCCCTCGCCTTGTTGGATGTTGGCATCTTGGTGTATTGCGTAGACAGAACCTTGCAGATTTCTGTGAGCGAGAGCGCGAGGTCCTGCGTCCTCTTTCCGCCCGGCGCGGGGCTACCGGGGCGCGACATTGGCAGGTCGTCCTCGTCCGCGACCATGCTGGCCTGGGTCCCCGTGCGTTTGGGGGGTTTCTTTGAGAATCTCTTGGACGCCTTGGAAGCCAGCGGGGCGGCTCCCTCCGCGACGCCCGTCTCAGAGTACCCCCGCACCATGGCCTCGGCGAGGGCTTCCGCAGCGGCGTGTCTCACCTGCGACGAGTTCGAGTCGACGACTTTGAAGATGGCGGCCTGGAGCTTCTCAAAGTCGCTCGAGTTCTCAAAGTAAGCCGTGTGCCGAACCAGCGCCCTCAGGCACCGGCATGCCGACACGACGACGAGCGAGCCCTTGTCGCTCGTGGCGTAGCTGCGCGACTGCTTGAAGATGTCCCTGGCGACGTTCTCGTCCACGCTTCCCTCCACCATCTTGACGACCTTGCTCAGAGACCCGAAGACGGCGGCGCGGAGACCGGCGTTGTTGGACGACGACTTGAGCAGCTTGACGAGCGTGGCGCAGACTAACTGGTGCAGGCCGATGGCGCTGTCACCGGCCGAGGAGTACACATCGCCCAGGCACACGACGGCGGCGTGCTTCGTACGGGGGCCGGCATCGGTCTTGGACTTGGCGCCAGAAATGATGCCGACGAGGTCGTTGATGGTCTCGAAGAGGAGCTTCCTGTCGCCGTGGCCGAAGATGTGGGCGAGGCACTTGCCGAGGTTGTTCCTGACGACGCGGCTCGGCTGCGGCGAGGGGAGGTTGATGATCTGGAAGATCTCTTTCTTGAGGTAGAACTGCTGGGCGGTGCAGTCGTCGGCGGGGAGGCTGAGGACGTGCTTGGACAGGGTCGAGACGAAGGTCAGGAGGAAGAGCTCCTGCTGTTCGGCGGGGAGAGTTTGAAGCTTGGGAACGTCGAGCTCGGGGGTTGTGGTCGCTGCCGAGTCCGCGGCGGCGGAGGGGGAGGCTGTTGCTGGCCGTGGTGGTTGCGATGGCGGTGGTCCAAATCCAGATGTCGATGGTCTGGGCGAGGGCGCTGGTGATCTTGCGGATTGCGCGGGGTCCCCGTTGGAGCCATTGAGGGCTCCTGTCGACGACATGGGGGACGGCGGGGATGCGTCTTGTGTGATTACGCCGTCGAGCGCACACACGGGGTGGTTGTGATTTCGAGCAGTGGGTTTGTCCCTATCGTCGGATGTGTTGTTGAAGGGTAGGCGGGATGTGATATTGGGGACAGGTTGAGGGACATGACATGACAGGCATGCGGTCAGGTACGGGACGATTTAAGGTAAGCCCAGGCAGTTAGGGGGGCGGGTCAGTCCAAGCTTTAGGGAGCCCATGTCACTTACTGCACCCGCTGTGGCTTAAGCCTGGTGTGACGGGTATGCTCTGACGGAACAACGAGCCACACGTCAGCCACTCCTGGTCGTCCCGCTTATATTTGTAGCTCCCGAGCTCTACAGTCGCGGCCGTCCCGTGTGGCATAAAAGGCGACCCGGCCGGCAAACACGACATGAATGACCCTTAGCCAGAGGAGGTCCTCGAAGCTCCAATTCCCTCGCCGCCCAAACCCCGAACTGCACACACACCCTAACCTATCCGCCGCCCCCATGCGCCCGCTCACCTCCGGCTCCCTGCGGAGCATCGCATCGCGCATCACCGCCGCCCCCGTACCTCGAGCCCAGCCCGCCTTCTGCCACCAATGCCTCCGTCCGCTGTCGACGACGGCCGCCGCGCCGAGCGGACACAACAAGTGGTCCAAGATCAAGCACAGGAAGGGCGCCGCAGATGCGCAGAAGACTAGCATCCGCAGTCAGCACTCCAAGATAATCGCCCTCTACTCACGACGTGCGGCCCCCCCTCCCTCCCTCCCTCCCTCTCCCCTCCTCACTGCTCCGGTGTCATTGAAGCGAGCGCATCCAAAGGCTAACACGCACACCATCTTCGCATAGTATACGGAACCAACAACAATCCCCAATTAGCCACAGCAGTCGCCAACGCAAAGAAATGTACCTGACCTCCCAACGGCCGAACCCCCCTCCACACCTTCGAAACCACATACAATAGTCAACTAACCGCAATCGCCCCCAATCACCAGACGGCGTCCCCAAGAGCGTGATCGAG
This sequence comes from Colletotrichum cereale, assembly GCA_034509685.1. Taxonomy (NCBI): domain Eukaryota; kingdom Fungi; phylum Ascomycota; class Sordariomycetes; order Glomerellales; family Glomerellaceae; genus Colletotrichum; species Colletotrichum cereale. The sequence continues at coordinate 51,851 of JASUDE010000278.1, read as the reverse complement.
TCCGCGATAGCCCGTGGCCAGGGGCGCACCGCCTCGGGCGCCTCCCTCGAGACCCTGACCCTCGAAGCCATCCTGCCGCCCGGCGTCGCCCTCATCATCGAGGCAGAGACGGAGAGCAAGGCCCGCAGCCTGCAGGACCTCAAGGTGCTGATCAAGAAGCACAAGGGCGCGGCCAACACGGCGACCTTCTTCTTCACGCGCCTCGGCCGTGTCGTCTTCGAGGCCAGGGAGGGCGGGCCGGGCGTCGACGACATCATGGACGACGCCATCGAGGCGGGCGCCGAGGACCTCGAGGTCGACGACGAGGGCAACCTCGTCGTCTGGACCCAGCCCAACATGACCAACGCGGTCGCCAGCGGCGTGGGCCCCAAGTTCGGCCTGAAGCTGCTCGGCTCCGACATCATCTGGTCCGCCAACGAGGACACAAAGGTCAAGCTCGACGAGGGGCCCGAGGCCTCAACACTGGGCGAGCTACTGGCCGCGCTGCAGGAGTTCCCCGAGGTGCAGGCCGTGTACGGTAACCCCGCCAAGGGGAGCATCCCCGAGGAGGAATGGGCCAGGATCGAGGAGAACCTGGACTCTTGAGAGGCTGAGTGAGTATCAGCAAGCGTTCGGGTTCAATTAGATGATGGATATTAGGACGTGCAATATCGTAGAGGTCCCTCGTCCTCCCTTTTTCCCTTTTTTGTACAACATGTATAAACACAAATAATACAACCACGCAGTGGCAGCTCCAGAGAGGGGCGATGTCTGGGTTCGGCCGGAGACCCCGGGGACAACCCACCCCCTAACAGTAAGGGTGTCCCCCTCTGCCCAAAACGCCGCGTCCATCGCATGACAGTTTCCCAGAGCCAGATGATGTTTTTGACCGCCAAACGCCCAATATGATACAGCACGCACCTCCCGCGCGGTGAGGCCCTCCTCTCTCTCAAATCGCCTCCCCCCCGGCACCCAGTGTAGCAGAACCAACCGCATCGCAGAACCCTCGCTCGGGTCGCCGGGTCTCGTGCCGGCCCCTTCCGCGTCCGGACAAGCGCCCACCCTCACGACTACTGCTCGTTCGAGGGCGGGTTCTGCGCCGCCTGCGCCGCCTCCCTCTCCCTCCGCATCTCTTCCACGGCCCGCTGCCGCCTCGCCAGCCGCACGTACTCGGACTTGATCTCGTCGCGGTCGAATGGGATCTTGTGCGAGTGCTCCGCCTTGGGCCAGAAGTCGGGCACGGCGAAGCGGTTGTCGAGGTTCGTGCCAAAGTAGTACATGACGCCGATCGGGAACATGACGTACATGCCGAACTGCGCCGGAGCATAGAGGTCAGCCCACGGTCCCAATAGCATGTTCGCCGCAGGTGGCATTGCACTGGGAAAGAAAGCAGAAAAGCAAGAACGCCATACCTTGAAGACTTCGAGATTGAGACCGCCCATTTTGTATGTGCTGCGCTAGCTCGTTGTGCGTGGTGGTTGCTGTTGTATTGCGTTGAATCAATGACGATGGAGATGCATTGGACGATTTGCAGGGTCGGTGGTGAAATGGGAGCTCTTCATTCACTGCACGCCACCGAGAATCACCTACGTGCGGATTGGACGCGCCCGAGGCGGAGCCCAGTTCCATTGGACGGGTAGGGTAGCCCGGAGGCTCGGCGCAGGTTTTTTCCACATGCTCCGGGTTTTGGTGTGGGGTCACGCCCCGAGCTGACTGAGCCCGATAGGACAGGCGACGGCGGTTTGCCTGTGTGTTGCGACGACATCCGCACCTGACCATCACGATTATTGCAAGTTGATCCTCTCTCGCTCTCGCTCTCTCTCCCTGACCCGTAGGCCTTTGGATTCGTTGTTTTGAAAACTACTATGATGCAGGTATGCCATGTACCAATAATGCTGTCCACCGCCAGCCAAGACCTCCCAAACCGTATCGCCTCAGTTGCCCAGCCACAATGCCTCTGAACGCCGAAGCATGGTCTATGTACAGACTTCTGGACCTCTAACCATGGCCCATACCCGTATCATACAAATCGAGTTTGTTGTTTACGCTGCAGTGCGCCGCTTGCTAGTGCGGACGCTGCGCTGCCGTCCGTCTCTGGCTCTGTGCTTCCTCCATCATCATCCGTTCCGTCAAGCTTCGGGGGGTCCCGGAAAACAGCGACTGCCCAACGCTGGCACGGTAGCTGTTTAGGTCTCCGTCGTCGACGCCGCTGCGCCCGTCCAATCCTCCGATGAAGCTGCTGACATCGCCAAGCGAGGCAGCTTGCTGGTACACGTCGGGGTTTTTGACAATCGGCATCGTGACAGGACGGCCTCTGAACGAACCCACCGAGCCCGAAATCAGGTGCGCAGGGATCGCCGGCTCTGGCGCCCTGGGGATCGATACAGCAGGCGACGTCGAATACAGTGTTGGCGCCATCGGCTCGTTTGGATCGTTCTTTCCATCGCCCTCGTCTTCGTCTTCGTCTTCTTCCTGGATTGGCGCCGGCCGAAAACGAGGTTTTGGGGGTGCACTGAGTCCCTCAAAATGGAATAGTTCCTCTCCGTCGTCATCGTCGTCAGAGTCCCTCTGCTCTATAGGGGACTTGTTTTCGTTGTATAACCCCGTCCTGTCCTGGGTCGGGCTGTACAGAACGGGCGCAATTCTTGTCGGTGAGCGTGATAGTGGTGAAAGGATAGCTTTCTTGTTAGCAAAGGACTTTGGCTTTGCCATGGCCAGAAATTCGTCATCAGAGGAGCTGTCGTCGTCTTCGTCTTTGTTGTTGTTGTTGTCTCTCTGCCTATCTACCGCTGCCGGAGAGGCGGGGCTCGAGGGCTCTGGGATCAGTGCGCGCTCCAACCCAGTGGTTTTCGGGGGGCTTTGCGGCTTTGGTACAGACTGGGGGGCATCGTTCATTTGCAACGAGGTCTCGGAGCCCGACGTTGCCACGCTCCCGTTCTCTCTCTCCAGGGCATCGGGATTTACGACGGTCCAGACAGTGTTTGCATCCAGAGGGGCGCGAGACAGGGCACGAAGGGCCTGTGAGGAAGACACCTTTTTGGGGGGAGGCCCGCTGTCCTCGTCGGGGCCCAATATGGACTCGACACTCATTGAGTCATCTTCCGGCGGAGGGGGTGACCTCGAGTTGGCGAGCGTGTGCGAAAGCACCAGCGACGGCTCTGACGACTGAGGCGAGGCTGTAGGCAGCACCTCTCCCCCCTCGAACTCGAAGCGCACTCGCCTGGGGCTGGGCGGGGGCTTGGATCCGCTCGAGGCCCTGCGCAGGGCGCTGCGGCGTACCTTGGAGTCGCTCTGCTCCGATGCGCCAGATGAGATGGTGTCGTCGGTCGCACGGCGTTGGTGGTTCGGTCGGTCGAGCGTCTGGGTCGCGGCGGCAGCGGACACCTGGGCGGCAGGCTGCTGCTCTCCTGGCTGTCCGGACTTGTGCCGACCCATGTCGTCGTCGGTGACAGGCTTGGATGTCGGCGAGAGGGTTGACGAGGGGTTTGCCGGTGCTGGCAACGCGTGCGAGCTGTCGAGGAGGGGCAGATAGCTCGGGGTGAAGAGACCGTGGAAATCCCTATCCCTTTCCCGGTCGCAGGCAGTGTCGGGAGAGGTTAGGTCAGCAGTACCGGCATGGGGGAGAACGGATGGAGGCGTGGGCTGGGGGGACGGCGGCGGAGGACGATGGCGGGGCCCACCGGGGTTGCTATGGGTTTCGGTGAGCTTTCCGGCGTGATCGGTAATGGGCGGCGGTGGCGGTGAGTCAAGCGAGTCTCGTGGTGGGACGAGGGCGGGACGCAGCGCGGGATAGTTGTCGAAGGAGGCGGCGACAGCGCGATCGACCTCGGCGGATATGTCGTGTGGGACGTTTTGGAGCAGTTGGTGCGAGTATCTATGGAACTCGGCGGCCATGTCTTGGCGGTAGGCTGCAACCTTATGGTCGAGGTCGGCTAGCTTCTGATGCAGGTCTCCGATGAGCCTCGTGGCATCGCCCATGTCCACCATGTCTGTCGCTTGAGGGCGGCAAAGGTAGTAGTAGCAACACGGGGACTGACAGCGGTAGCGGCAGTGGCGACTAGGGGAGGCAGGCGGGCGAGGGTTTGGGAATCGGGGCGAGCAGGTGGTGGTGGTGGGCCAATGGGTTCCTGGGCATGGGCATGACGCAGGGCGTTGGATGGAAAGGGAGCCCGTCGCGGCGAATTGGTCGGCGGCGTCCAATGTCTGTTCGGAATGGGCGATTTACGGTTGCGGCCAGACCAAAACCAAAGGCAAGGCAGGGGCGTATACAGTACAGGGTTGGGGTCGACAGAGACACACGGGGGTGGGCGGCTGTGCGGCGGGAAGAGATGAGAGGTTCGGATTGCAGAGCCAGGCGGCTTAATTGACTTGGGGGGGTGGTATGTTTCTCTGACTGTCTTGTCTTGTCTCCCCTCAGATTCCCTCTTGTGTTTTCCCCGCGGATGGATGATCAGGTTGGGGGGCCGGGGGGTGTGGACGGATAGTCTTGGAATTAGGCCAGACCAGACTCGAAGGTGTGGACGAGACAAGACTCGAATAGGGCAAGGTCCGGGCAGATCGAGACAGGTCGGGCAGATCCAAGCACGACCGGTGAGGTAAGGCAAGAGGGAGGGTAATAAAAAAAAGAGAGAGAGAGAAGAGAGACTGGACTCGGTGGCAGAGAATGTGTGTGTGCGTGTGTGTGTGTGTGTGTGTGGTCGGTCCAAGTTGGCCGATGCGATGTGGGTTATTTTTTTCGGCGGTGCATGGACGACGAGGAACGGGGCGGGTATCTCTACGCCTCACGTACGGCCGTTGTGTACATTGGAGATACGACGCGGCCGGTACCTGGGATGCAGTGGGATGGTGGGAGAGGGGGAGGCCTAGAACACCCTAAAGATGGTGTCCCCGATCCCCACTGTCTGGACTTTGGGTCAGATGCATGGTTCACCATCGAAGACTGGCTCCTACTCCAATGGAATAATTTTCTTCGGAGAGGGCACGGCCACGGCCACGGGGGTTGCCGATTCTTGGAACCTCGGGGGTGGGCGCGGTAAGGCAGGTGGTGGTAATACGTACCGGTACTGGCTTGCCAAGAAGGCAGGGGCGGCCCCTCCTCTTCCCCTCCCCCTCTGTCTTCCTTCCTCTTTGCCCGCTCCCTTTCCAGAGAGAGAGAAAGAGCCAAGACCAAAGGGCAGATGCTATTTACAAGGGAGGAAGAGAAAGTGAGTGCTGTGCAAGGATCATATTCTCGGTGTTTTTGCAGTCGGTACGCATGCAATGCATCCTGGGCAATATCGCCTTCCACATCCAGCATGCGATTACCTACCAGGCGCATCATTTGCTGGCATATCTCATTTCTCTTCATGGGGGGGGGGGGGGGGAAGGGGTGTCATGTCACCAAGGCATGGGGGCTAATTGGGCAACCATACGCACACACGCACAACACACACACACTTTCTGTCTCTCACTCTCTCTCTTTCTCTCAGGACCTCAGTTGCCTTCCACCAGCACCCAACGATGCCCTGGCTGCTTCGCCCCGCCGTGCCTGGTTCCAGTGCAGCAGCACATCTAACCGAATCCCGCAATGATATGGAGCCTGTCGTCGTGTCCATGCATCTCGCGGGGGGGTCATGTCCTTCGGGTACCAACGGGCGGCCCTGCTCACCGAACGACACATCGAATTGCTTATTGGAGTCGGCACGTGGGCGTTGTCCTGCAGAACATGTCTAATTGCCTGACTCCCGCCCTCTTTCTTTTCTCTTCTTTTGAAACAGCGAAACCTTGGAAACGGAACCTGGCCTGGTGGGGCCCATCTTACATACCGGTAGTGACGGAGTACACTCACTGGATATGGCTTGGTTTTGCTTGGACCCTAGGTAAACTCCATCCACTCCTCTCGGCATGACCGTTCGTTATCGTTACCCCCTTTCCCCGGGACTCACATGCATCTGTAGTAGTAAACCTCTTCGTATGCTTCTTTGTCGAGTTTTTGCCTTTGGTTGTCTCTCACTGGTTCAGCCGTTGAGGCGTCCTTCGCCGCGCCCGGCTGCAGATCAGCTGCGTATGTTCGTTCCATGCACATGCTTCCAAAGCAAAACGAAAAACCAAAAAAACGAAAAAAAGCCCCGATGACCAACAAAAAAAAAACCTCCCATCTGCAGACCCCCCTTATTCAGCATCATGCCCGCAACACTGGAAACCGACCCAAGAAACCCAAAAGAAGAGTCAATCCTTCGACCGGTCGTGTCAGCACTTTTCGCTTCTTGCCCGTGACAATTGCTGCGGCCCTAGGACTACAAGACGATCCCGGCACCTGGCAGGAAGCGTTGGTTCGGCAGATGCATGTGTTGCAACTGGCCATTATCACGCATTCCATGCGCTCACTTACAGCATGTGCCCGACAATATCATTCGAGTCACCGGTCTCCTTCCGCCAACCCGGTCCGGCCGACCTTTTAAATAAATAAAAAAGGTCTAGACACTTTATGCTTTTTGCCTTTCGCTGATAACGCGGGGTCTTGTTTCGGATGAAGAACGAGTTTAACTCATTTCTTCGGACCAGAGGCTACACAACCCCCTCCGCTTGGCCCAGCGCCCAGTAACGATAGACAAGCAAGGTTAAGGCTCGAGGAAACCAGCGCGGGTAGTGAAGAGTTTGCAACGTCCGCCCACGTCAAAAGGCAGTCTTGGAGGGGAGACCCTATGACGGTCGAATCTGAGATGCGTTATATCCGTA
>JASUDE010000278.1:24244-45145 GCA_034509685.1 Colletotrichum cereale | reverse complement strand
TGGGATGTCGCTCTGTCAGCCCTGGTGGTCTGTTGGTTGGCAAGCAAGTGTTGCCAAGTGCGCGCCTTGGCTCCCCCGCCGTGTGGGGCCTTGGCTTGTTTCTTTCCTCTTCCCCGTCTCAATCCCCCTGACCGAGGGCCGGTCTCTTGGGAGGGTGGTGTCACGCGGCCATCCTCGGCGGCGCATGACTGGCCGCCCCCTCTCACCGGTCCCGGAGCCCCGTGAACCCCGTGATCGTTTTCTCAGAAACCCCCATGCTGTTGTCGATGTTGTCGTTATTGATGTTATTTTCTTTCCCCTCCTGGAAACCACCCCCGCCCCCCTCTCCCCATGACAGAGGGCCCCGCAGGTGGTCACGGGAACGCAGGAGCTGAGAACGAACAATCTTGTTGCTGGGGGGGGGAGGGTTGTTGGGTTTGTTGATGACTCGCATTCGTTGGTTTCCCCATCGCCCCCGGACACCTAATCCAATATTGCGGACGAGGCGCCCCGGCCGATGATGCAATGCGTACCATTTGCCGTTTCTGTTCTGCCCCCAATCATGAATCTTGCATCATTACGCACCGGTAGGAAGGGGTTTGGGACAAGGGTGGATGCCGAGCAAGCACGACAAACAATGCCATGACAGACCGAGATGGCCTCCATCACCAGGGGTCCAACGACCCAGCGGCGCCCGCTGGAGAAGCCACAGCAGCGGTGTCTGGCAAGAGGACGAAAGGTAAAGCATCCTACTGGGCGTCGAGCAGACCAACCCCTCCCAACGGTGCATGGCCGGTGTGCACAGAAACACCAAACGGGCCTCTGGAGCCGTCGACGCACTCACACTCTACCGCTTGCCTGGCCACGGCCCACGGGAGGTCTAGAACTTTGAACTACTCGACGGGGATGCCGCTCTCCCGCTGTCGCTGCTGCCGCCGCTGCTGCACGTTGCGGTCATACTGACGGCTCTTACCTGCCGTTACGGTAGTTGCACGCAGATGTGTGTATGTGTATGTGTGTGTGTGTGTGTGTGTGCGGTGCGTATCGCCGTGCCACGTCTTGGCTGCAAGGGCTATCCGGCCAGGACTGTTGCACATGAGAGGAGTGTTGCACAGGAGATGAGTATCGGGTTCCTGCACTTCCAGGTCCTTGCCCCAGCCAAGCTTCGAGGCTGAACGCCCGGTGCTCTTCACCCTGCAAATACAATCTGACAGGGAAAAAGGGGGGTGACGGGTTGATGAGACATGGCGAGTGAGACGCACATAGGTAATCGTTGGAAAAGCCTTGCGCGTGTAAGTGCGGCACCGCAACGAAACATGACGCCACGGCGATGCAGAGGCTGGCCCCAACTGCCGAGCCGTCGTGCAATGCGCCTCGCGGTTCTTCATTCCATCACCCGGGACCTGGGGTAGGGTCCCTGGGGTGATCTCAGGCCCCCGGCAGCTCGCTGCCGTGCTTGGTCTTCCTGTATCCCCATGATGCCGTTAGAGACTTGGCGACAACATGATGCTCGGGTGATCCTCCCGCTCGGTAGCGGACAAACGTTCACTTTGGCATGGCAACACTGGAGTTACTGCTATCGAAACGCGTCAAGTTGCCTATCTGGAGCCTATCTAGCCCTCCGTCCTTGCAAGTGGTTCAACCCATATCTGCTTCCAGTGATGCCTCATCGCACTCTCGAAGACAATAATAGCCAGTAGTAGATAAGCTACAACCGGTTCCGGATCATCATATTTATCATCAAGAAACTTCACTCAATCTCACAGAATTTCCAGTCCGTCCTCAATCGCTGTCGTCATCATCCCGTCGATACTCGTCGTCGCTCGCCTCTCCCTTTATTTCAATGTCGATTGGCTCAGGGGCCTCATCCTCGGGGACGGGAGTCAGAGCGACGTTGAGTTTCTTGTAGAACTCAGTGAGCACAGGGGCCAGAGTCTTTCTGGCGCGGTTGTCGGCTTCGGTGGCTACCTCTCCAACAAGACCGATGTAGTCCTCCTGCATCGCGTTGATCACGCCGTTGGCGTCATCCCTGATAAGTTTCTCCAGATCTCTAAGCATGAGGTTTGCGGCTTTCTCGACGTCTCTGGCGGCATCTATGAACATTGTGTTCTTGGTGGATTCGACGTGCGTAGTCATAAGCTCCTTCATGATAATGAACGAGCCGTTGCCTGTGTTCCGGATTAGTTACGCCCAGGCCTGGTAATTGTGTTCATCCCGTCTTACCGCGCTGTTCAACACATTCATTGTAGGCCTGCAACATAGCCCGCTGAATGACAGGACCAAACAAGCGGTTTGCCTCCTTTCCTGATTCCTGCACCATTTTCAGCTGTTCGTTGCTGACGTGGACTAGAGTCTCCTTCTGAGCAATCAGCAGCTTCACGAGAAGCTCGTTGACAATCTCGTTATTCTCGACAAGAAAGGGGCGACCTTTCATCCGTTCATGGAAGCCGTCGATTAGCCGTCTCATGGAGGCTGCGAGGGTTGTCAACTTCTCTGGGAGGCGGCTGCGGAACGCCAAGTCCCAATCATGCGCGGTGTGATTCTTCATCGGTTTCAGTAAATCTGAACGAGGATTAGCTATATTCAACTGCTTGTCTCATAGCTAAAATACACTTGCCCTCGTTGAAGTCGCGAGGTCCCGATGAACCTTTGAAGACTCCGCTGTAATTCGTTAGCCACACTTTGATTTCTTGTACGTATCATGCATTGTCCAACTTACAAACGGCGGCAGGTTGCCTTATAGGTCATGTAGCGGAGACCGCCAGCATCGTGCTTGGCACCCCAGCCTTCAGCGGTGGGCAAGGCCTTCTCAGCAGCCTTTGAGGCGGCACTGACGTTTTTCTTGAGAATGCCTTTTCTCACAATTGCATGGCAGTCCGCCATGCATCGAGTAATATCCTCACCCAACGTCTGTTATATTGTCAGTTGCAGCTCTAGGGCTTGCGATCGCGGTTATCCACCCACGAACCTTTCCCAGCTTGAATAGTGACTTCTCGAGATTATCTGTCTCCTTCTGTTTCTCCTTGTCCGAAAGCTTGAGGTTGGCAATGTCACCGGCAACAAAAAGGTCCAAAGCTCCCAGCAGACGACAAATATCGCTGAGGTGATGTCGAAAGTGGATGGCTTGAATGCTGGCGGCCAGTTCGAGGGTGTGATTACGAAGACGCGGGACCTCCGTATCGTCGAGCGAGGTGAAGCCAACAACCCGATGGTCCTTCTTCATACGACCTCTTAACTGCTGGTAGCCACGACTGCTGATACAGAAGACAGGGAGTTCTCTTCCGATCTTATCATAGTCGGGGGTTTCTCCCTGTGCCTGTTGTGTGCCATCTTGCTGTTGCTCTGCAAGGAGTTCCTCGTCAAACCTGGAAACGTTTTAGTTAGAGAAATAGTCCCACATCGCGGCATTGATGGTAGTACATACTCTTCAAGACCGAAAGCAAAGTCTTGCTTGATGGCACCCCGAGAGTAAGTGTTACGCCCTTGAATACACTCCCTGTACATGTTGGTTTTGAAGGCCGAGCGTTGCTTCTTGAGGTCCTTGATTTCGGCCTTGAGCTGCGACACGCGTTTTGTCAGAACGCGCTTCTTCTCTTTCAGAGCTTTCTTGACCGTCTTGAGCTCATTCAGTTTCTTCTGTATCTCCTCTAGAGTCAGAGGCTCAGGCTGATCACCGCCACCGCCGTCGTCGTCATTCTCGCCAAGGTCCGACTCATCGCTGGAATCATCATCTGTGTCGCTCGATGCAGCCTCTTTCTTCACCTTCTTGGCTTTAATAGCTTCCTCATCGTTCTCAAGTCGGGAACGCTTTCGCTTTTGCGGGGAAATCATGGGGGCGAAAGCATTCTGTCCTATGGACACCTGCATGCGTAGTCCAACCCAGGTTTCGACGTCTCTGTTCACATTTCGTTGGTTCTCCTGGATGCTCGACTTCTGAGGCTCTAGAACGGCCAATGCCTGCTCCTTCTCTCTTATTTGCGCCTCCGTTTGTATCTTTCGTTCTTGCTCTTCGGCGATGAACTCCTCGATGCCGAGAGTTGGCGCTGCCTCGTCGAGAGAAATGTCGTCCGCTTTGGTGCAGACGAAGGTGATGTTGCTGTAAGCGCCGTCATACTTGAGCTGCTGCTTGAAGTGATCTCCCATGAGAGTCTTGGCTGTCTTGTCGTCAACGGCGCGGGTTATGGGCGCAACAACCCAGAGTCTCGAGCACTCCTTGACATACTTCGCAGCAACAGCTGCTCGAGTGGCGTTGGAGTCGCGGCCTCCAGGCTTCGCAGATGTTAGCAGGTTGGCCCATTAGATGACCGCTCTGGAAAACGCACCAAATCCACAAGTACAACGCCAGTGGACACGACCTCTGACTTTAAATAGACACGAACAACCTTGATGAGAGGCCAGAAAGCCATTTTTTGTTCCTGAGGTGTGATGTTCGCAGCGTTCGCGGTCTCCGAACCATTCTTGCTGCGTTTCTCCTCCGAGTCCACGAATGACTGGATCTTTGAATAGAAGGGACTGCACTCTGCCTCTTCTACAACCTGCGTCTTTCCTATTACCTCTCGCACCTTGGCGAAGTTTGCAAGCACGACGGGATCGGTGTCTCTGAGCTGTGCGTCGTTGTGCTTGGGGTACACTGCCTTCAATACAGCATAGGCGATGCCGGCGTCGCTATCAGCATTTCGAACGTCCGATGAAATACCTCCGTTGTGATCTAGAATGTCGCGGTGGAGAGCAATCACCTCGGTCGTCCACTCGGCTTGCTTGATGAACTCGATCTCGGCGCGGTACTTCTTGGCGGGATCCTCGGACTGGTTCCATGAGATCTCAGTGATTACTGCGGTACAGGCTCGCATGCAGTTGGTCGGAACAACTCGCTCCTCGTCCAAGACAGCGTTGATAAGTGAGCTTTTGCCTGATCCGGTATCACCCAAAACTCCGATGACAAATCGAGGCATTTTGTACTCGCCCTGGAGCTTCTCAATCGACTTGCACCAGTTCTGGGCGCGCTTCAAATTGGAAACGCTGGCAAGCGCTACTCGAATGTCGCCAAGCAGGTCGGTTGTCTTAGCATTCAAATCTCTGAGCTTCGTTACATCTTTGTCATTCTTTGCCAACTCTAGCTTCTGATGAGCCAGGAGGCCCATGGAGCTTGCAGCCTGGATGGCTGCCATGTTCGGTGCAGCTTGGATGGCGTGGCTTGCGTTTGTCTAGATCTGAAGGCTTTGAAGTCAGTAAGTCTAATCAAATGTAGTGGAGTAGGTTAGGAAACCAAATGTTGCAAAGTATGTGTCGCAAATGTTGTCGAGGCCGCTTCCCTACAGAAAGGACGTGAGAATGACGAACTCGTCGCGACTCTTAGTGGTTAGGTTACATATACTTTAGATTCGACGAGAGGAAGGAGTGACGCAGGCGAGGGCGGAAGACCTCCCCCGAAAGTGCGAGATGCTAGTGAAGTGACCCAGAGATGAAAAAGGGAGACACGATAGAAAATACAATAAGGAGGTGGGTGTTCCTGCAACGACCCTTTGGCCGCCACGTTTTGCCGAAAGTAATGGAGGTAACTCACCAGAGAGGTAGGATCAGGCCCAGTGCCAAGTCCCATAAAAGATCGTTCGGGGGACGAAAAATATGATGTTTCCCTGTGTCTAGCTCTGCAGAACAAACAATACACCTCTCGAGGGCCACCTCGGACAGGGGTGCTACAACTCAGTTGATACTTGCAGAATTTGGTGCTGAGCAGAAATTGGTTTGAACGGTAGCCCTTCTGGAGGAGGAAGAATGGGGGGTGTGTGATGGAAAAGCAGGTCTTAAAGAGAGTACCTTCTGCGAAGGAAGGTGATAGAAGCAGGTGATCCTGCCTTGGCGAGGCAGCAATTCACAAGCGGGTCTTTTGAGTAGAATGTTTGTGTGGCGATTCATTTGACGAATAACAAACGTCTCAGTTATAGTATTCTGGCCGCAAAATGTTTGTGCCATCCATTTATGTAGATAATTGGCTGTGTTCTCTTTTTTTGGCAGCAACTTCAGCAAATGTGGGTGAACCTTCTTTCCAGTGAGGGTGAAATTTAGGCAGAGCTCTTACTCCATGAAGAGAAAGCGCTTAACGTTCCATTGTTACGGCATTTCAGTGTATCTCTTCAACAAACCCGACATTCTTTGCATTATAGGATGGAATTCCTGAACCAACCGATATTTCCAGCTCTTTCCTGCTTCTTAGAGCTAGTCAGGCCTTGGTTAGGTACGTGATAACGACAACGGAAAGTAGAAAGAACTCGATAGACGAGAAGAATTATGGAGGGCTGATTTAATGACCAAGGGTTGGAGGAGGAATCTGACAACGATCCAAGCAAAGCTCTAAGCTGATATAACTACTACACTGGTTTGAGGTCACAACGTCCAGAGAATGGCGACCAATACGACATTAACCCACCTTCAAATAGCTATATGGTTTTTAATGAAATATAAGGGGAAGCAGACGCAAGCAGACACTATTGCGTCCAGGAATAGTCTGGCGAAGTCGGGATGTCGTCAATCTAAAGCGTCGTTGGCGGCTCACCTCGGTGAGGAAGCCGGTAGAGTGGGTCTGGCAGCCAGGGGTCCAAACGTTACCGCCTTCCCCAATGAGCCCCTGCCTCCTGGTCGAATCGTGGAGCTTCGACACCTTTGTACCTGAGCTCCCACCCCCGAGTCCTTTGCAACACGCGCCCTTCTGCAATCCGACAAGGTTCCCAGCAGCAACAATCCCATCCGCAACCTCGTAATCGCATCACAGCGGAACAAGGCAGCAACAATGTCGACGATCACCACCACGGCGCTGCAGTCGGGCCACGCGCCCATCATTCCCCTCGCCTTCAACTCGAACCAGCCGGAGACGATCCGCCTCTACCCGCTCTCCAACTACACCTTCGGTGTCAAGGAGACGCAGCCCGAGGAGGACCCCTCGGTGATCGCCCGCCTGAAGCGCCTCGAGGAGCACTACAACCAGCACGGCATGCGCCGCACCTGCGAGGGCATCCTCGTCTGCCACGAGCACAACCACCCGCACATCCTGATGCTTCAGATCGCCAACGCCTTCTTCAAGCTGCCCGGCGACTACCTCCGCCCCGAGGACGACGAGGTCGAGGGCTTCAAGTCGCGCCTTGATGAGAGGCTCGCCCCTGTAGGCCGCATCGGCGAGGGCGAGGAGCCCGCTGACTGGCAGGTCGGCGACTGCCTGGCGCAGTGGTGGAGGCCCAACTTCGAGACCTTCATGTACCCCTTCGTGCCTGCGCACGTCACCAGGCCCAAGGAATGCAAGAAGCTATACTTTATTCAATTGCCCAAGAGCAGTACGTATAATTGACATGGCGCGCGCGTTTCCTGAACCAGACTTGCTAACCTTCCGTCTCTTCCCCCAACAACAGAAGTGCTCAGCGTGCCGAAAAACATGAAGCTCCTCGCGGTCCCTCTCTTCGAGCTCTACGACAACACTGCCAGATACGGCCCCCAGCTTTCGGCGATCCCCCACTTGCTCAGCAGGTACAACTTTGAATTCGTCGACGACAACGGTAACATTGTCGCTGCCACGCCCGGCTCCAGCGCGCCGGAGGGGTACGTGCCGAGGACAAAGGTCTTAGCCAGCGGCGACGACACGGATATGCAGGAGGTCAAGGAGGATGAGAACGGGGAGCAGTAAAGCCACGACTGTGAACAGGCAGGGTGGGGGGGGGGGATCTCATAGAAAGGCTTGGGCGAGGCGTTCGGCGTAGGTCAAAAAGTGCCATAGCAGACCGGTGGCTGTACAATAGGTTTGACTATATACCACCCAGATTGGTATTCTCAGTTTGAAACGGAGTAGGTGATTGACATTCTAACTGTGCATATGTCTATTGGAATCTATGCCTTGGGCTGCCCCTGAATAGTGGCCACAACCCGGCGCTGGTGCTTGCTGGCTCTGAACTCCAGGTACCAGATTCCCTGCCAAGTTCCGGTCGCCTGTTGACACAAGTGAGCCGCGTTGTCGTTTCGGGGGGATTGTACTCCTTGACTTACCAGCTTGCCATCCTTGATTGGGATGGTCACGCTTGCGCCGATGAGAGCGCTCTTGATGTGAGCCTGCATTGCGTTAGCCGCCGCAGGCATACCGGACCAAAGAAGACGTGAACACTCACAGGCATGTCGTCCGGGCCCTCGGCGCTGTGACGGTACAGCTCCTGGCCCTTGGGGCCGGCCTCCGGGGCGATGCGGTCCAGCGCATCGCTCATGTCTAAACCATTGATCAGAGTATGTTCTAGCTTTCTATAGGTAGTCTAGCTTGGACCTTCTCGGACATCACTGTCCCAGTTCTCGTTGAGGCTGAGAGCACAGCTCGTATGCTGCACAAACAGGTGCAGAATGCCGACCTTGTAATTCTTGAGCTCGGGGAGCGCGCCGACGACATCGTCGGTGATGAGGTACGAGCCGCGCGAGCGTGCGGGCAGCGTGAACTGCTTCTGGAACCAGGAGCCCGTCATGGTCGCTGCGTGGGAGTTTGGTGGGGGGTTATGACGTGGGGTGGCCGGAGAAGCGCTGTGGAGGCCGGAGAAGGCGTATCCTAGGAGCGTGAGGGGTAGGTGCCAGAGGAAATTAAACAAATTCGGAAAGAGGCAGATGATGATGAATCCGAGGACGAGGAGGGTGGTCGTCTGCGAGGTTTGTTGGCGGTTATGTGGTGATGTCGAGGGCATGTTTGCCGGACGCTGGGAGGTGAAAACGATGCGGGCGGTCGAATCTGGTGGGGCAGGTTCGATGGGTAAAGTGAGGTCAGATGAATTGCGAAAGCAGGGCGCTTTTTTGGAGCCACGCAGAGCACTTGCACGCGAGGCATCACCATACGCGCATACGGGGTAATAATAGGCAAAATTTCACTGCTGTCCAGCCTGTGTGCAAAGTCACAAATAACCAACATTAATTTGAGCACAACAGTACCGCGCAGCCAGGTTTTAGAACAAGCACACTAAGTGGCAAGCACTATGGTAGGACTTATAGCAGGACAATGCACCACAGACAGACATGTGCTGAACCTCCGACCGCAGAGGATAACTGTATCCCATTTAGCGGTTCTAGGTGATTCATGGCCAGGCCCTACGAGAGGCTGCCCGCCTCTAGATGTACCCTGATTTGAATTGCTGGTTCCGCAAACATGGCCTCTAACGACTACAGCGGGCAGTTCGTAGCACGGTACGGAGATCAAGTTCCGGGAGAGGAACCTCAAGATGATTGGTCATGTCGGTGCGCTAATATCACCCAGGTTCTCATCGAGTTGAAATGTAAACGTGGTTATCCGAAGCACTCATCCAGCTATATGTACACAACATCGCGAGTCCGCTGTGCAGCCTAGGGTGACGCTCTCTTTCGTCCCTACGCTGCCATCACCTTACTATCCCGTGCACCGGCGCAGCTGGACCTTTATGCCAGAGGGTAAGAGGTCTGGGGAAGGGACTCGAGGTGCTTGCGGTGGTGCTCGTTGGCCTGGCCCATCAGTCAGCTCATGCTCAGCAAGGTGGCGCGCTCATGCTTGCAGACGTAGCAAGCCCGAGCTCGTGGAGCGCAGAGAAACGTACAAAGGGAAGACCGCAGTAGTTGCAGCTGGAGATCTCCGGCTTGTCCGTGTTGATGAAGATTCTGGGGTGGCCGGCAGGGCCGCCGCCGCCGTCGCATGCTACGACGCGGTCGTGAGTCCACCGCACCGGCTCCTGGTGAATGAGTTCGATCGCTGCATGCGGTTGCGGCTGAAATCCATGAGAGTCAGTCCCAATCCGCCTCGCCATCTCGGTCGCCAAGTGCCTCATGGCGGTCTCACCTGGAGGGAGAAGTCGGTCTGCTCGAATCGGGGGCCGGTCATGGCCTCGGCGCGGGGCTTCTGACTGCGCGACCAGACCATCTCTCGGTTGGGCGCCTGGGTGATCTTAAGGGGGACGGTGTTGTCGGCCACCTGGGGGGTCGCCGCCTCGTTCTTCTCGACGACGGCGGGTTTCTCGGTGGTGCGGACCGTCGTCGACACGGAAAAGGGTCTCGAGGCAACGCGGAGCTGCCGCGACAAGGCGCTCGTCGCTCGTCTGGATGCCGACAACATGGTGCTGGCTCAATTGGGTTCGTTCGAAGGGGGGGTTCGTCTGGCTCGCCAGATAGATCGGTACTGGGGAAGCTTGGTGTTCCTGAAGCAATTGATTACAACTGCTGTCATTCGCCGGGAAGAACTGATGCCCCGTCGGCCGAACCTGGTATCCACCAATATGCACGGACCCCAACGTGCCGGCTTCAGCTAATTCGGCGGCCCTGGAAATAGGTATTCAACTTGTCGTGATCGCACAGATGAGTCGGAGCACTTACACGGATTGCACATTTTCAAGCATTGGAGCTGTTGATTGTGGCCAATCATATTGTCTGTATCTTGCCAACGCTTCAGCCGAAGCTTACACTACGGCTTGCATGTGTTGGCAGAAGAACGATGCTGTTGATACTGCATCATTGTGGTTCATGTTGGGCAGTGCTGTTTATAGTTATACAATGGCCGGACGCTCTGGCAGCTCGTCCAAGGAGGCGGCCGTCTAGTTGGTGTGTCCGCTTCAAGGGGGACTTTTCACCCGTCACCCAATGTTCACTTGAAGGTCTACAGGAAGGACAAAGCATAAAAACACACAACACCAGGTATTCGTTGACCGTCACCGACTCAACTACTAATTCGGCCCTTAGTAGCATATTTAAAGGAGATCATACAGGATCCTAAGTTCTCTAGTAGGTATACCTAGTTATATGTGATATAATGCAGCGCCTGGTGGGCGACACTGAGAGAGATCCCAAGACGCTAAAACAGTCGAAATGTGCTCAACTATTCACTCAACGATGTTTGCAAAGCAAGACTTCCATGCTGTCTGCACTGTCCACTGTCCTCTCAAACAGCGACAGCTCAGACCTCCGGCACTATCGCTGCGGACTTCACTTTTCGATCGGCAGAATCCCGGATGATCTCTGCCGGTTCGCCGTCATCTTTAGCCGCCGCTTCAATTACCGTGGTTCTGTACACCTCTCTCTTCGGCCTGTTATGGGTGGTTAGCAGATGGGTCTTTGAACATGAGCCAAAGGAAAGTGGCGTACTCTAGGTACTTGGCATCAATATAGCGAAGCACACAGGTCATGACGACGACGAGGATGCCGATGGCAATGGCTGACTGCCACGCGTATTTGTCTGTACACAGTCAGATTCTGGACGCATCAAAATGCACGAATACCGAAAACTTACAATACGGGGCCTGGATCGCCGGCCAGACCAGGACTTGCGACCAAGCCGAGATGGCGTAGTAGCCCGCAATGGACACCCCAACGATCAGCGTCCTTGCCTCGGGGTCATGCGGCAGGATGTCAGCCAGCCATGCAAAGATCAACGGAGCCGTTCCCATTGCTGTAAAAAGGATGAAATTGGATGCATACGCGACGGCGAGAGGTGTTGTGGTGGGGTGTGCGGACCAGACGCTCATGGCGATGCAGACGGCGATGCCGATGACGCCTATTGCAGGAATTAGATACGTGGTTCCCGGCTGATTTAGGCTCAGGACTGCTTACCCTGGGCGACGATCAAAGTCCACCGCGTCATGAAGAGATCAGATAGAATGGCCCAGATCCAGACTGTCGACGAGTGTTAGCTCACTTGCTGGCCTGGTCCGTTGACCGTGCCAAACTTACCAAAGACTACATTGATCGCACTTCCCCCGATAGGGATGGCATTTACCTCCGAAGTCGACCATCTGGGACTTCCATCGGGGTTCTTCAAGCTCTTCAAAAACAGGCCGAAGTAGTTGTTGCCGTATGACTCGAGCACTGTGGCGATGTACAAGATGGGAATGAAGTAGATGACCCAACTCTTGAAAGCGCGCCTGTTGCCGATCAGTCCTCATGTCTCGGTCGGGGATGGGTCGTCATACTTCGCAGCGGCCCAGGTCATCTTCTTTGGCTCTGCCTTGCCGTAACGTTCCAGTCGCTCCATGGCAAGTCTGGCGTGTCCCTCCTTGAACCAGAACGCTCGCGGGTTGGGGTTGTTTGGAGTGTCGGGCAGTAACACGAACCCCAAAGCACCGACGAGAACCGTCATTATCGCATTAACTATAAACAACCAACGCCACCCCGGCATTCCTTGGGTTTTAGTGTTAGCCGCAAAAGCTCGCCAGCCCTTGACGTGAAGAGGTTGTGTCATACCATGTAATCCATGCATGGAGCTCCGAATCGCAACCTGCAACGCGCCCGACATCATCGACCCGACAGCTTGGCACGAGTGGTAGAACCCCATACGCTTAGCGAGCTCCGAAGGGGTGTACCAGTACATCAATAGCGTCATCATGCCCGGCCAGGCGCTGCTCTCGCAGAGACCGAGGAGGACACGGAGCACGTAGACCTGTTCCGCATTCTTGACGAGGGCGAACATGCCCGTGATGATGCCCCAGCAGACTTCGAGGCCAGATAGCCAGTAGCTAGGGCGTACGTAGGTCAGAATGATTTGTGAAGGGATGAGCATGATGCAGTACGCGATATTGAAGTACGTCGTGATGCTGGGATGAAGAGTTTAGCACCGGAGCCCCGAGAGTTCGTTGTAGGATAAAACGGACTAGTTCAACTCGTTTCCATAAAGGCCGAGGTCCTCTTTCATACCAGAGACGTAGGCATTATTGATGTTCGTTTGATCGAGATCTTTACGGTACTGTCAATCGGCCGGGCTTTTCTTCTGCATTGCAATGTCACTTACACTTGATAACTGCAGACTGATTTAGCCCAATGCCAGCCGCGGATTCATGATCATGACTTACCCTGGGAAAGACAACCGAATGTCATCAAGAAGATATCCAACCTTGACGGCGTTAGAGCACCACTCAATATGATACTGCGCGTGAGAGGAGCTAACCTTCGGACAAGCTTTTTCTCCTCCGGCGTCCGCTCATGGCGTACCGCGAAGGCGAGGTTACCAAAATTCATGTCGTCTTAGACTTTTTGAGGGACTCTAAGTGCCTAGCAGCGATTGTGCGAAGGAATGTCGCACGCGGGGGGGCGTGGACAAAGTTACAGCGACAGGTCTATATACAACATACATTCATCGCGCACCAGGCCTGGAACGTGGTTTCCAGATAAGACACAACCGGCCCGGATCCTCATGCCCCATACTAATCAGGATCGTCTATCTCACAACCCCGGCTTAAACCTGCAAAAGTCCTGTTATCGCCTGACGGTAAATTGCAGCGCTGTTGGGACCTGGAGGTAGTATCCGGAAAAGAGGGGGTTAACGATACACAAACGTGGGGCGAGTTCTCATTGGAGCGGCCTTGGCCACCCGACGATAGGTGGACTCTCCGGCGACGGAGCGAGGGCGCTACTGGCGAGCTGACAAGGTTATGCAATAGGAATCTGGCATGTTCGCGTGGTCTCTTTACAACTGAAATGACAGATGCTATCAATGACTCGCTAAGGAATAGAGAATGCGGGAGGGACAAGGGGCTGGGGAACCCTACGATCTCATGGATGCGGGAGCGGAGTAGTCTCCGCGGCGTGGATAAGTCGCCGGCGCCGGCGACAGGTTGTTGTCCTCCCGCCTTCCGGAAGAAGACCGAGGCATAACCACAACGGCCTTTAGTTTGGTAACCTAGGTATGCAGGTAGCTGCGCGCTTTTGGACCTGCGACCCGAACTGCGTTGTCCGCATTTTGATTGGGCTTAGCAATTGAACGACGTGAAATACGGACGCGCGACCAATTGCTGCTGGCGTCCGGTCGTGAACGGGTAAAGAGAATAAGCTCGAAGACAATATCTACAAGCGCAGTCGTAGAGAAAAAGATGTCTGCCAAAAAAGAACCGATTCTCCATACTGGCGGCAATCTACCTAGGTCAGTCAGTGCTGGTTACATATCGCTGAATCAGCCGGAACAAGTGTTCGTTGCACCGAGTGGTCAGAGAATGCCTTCCTTTAGGTACCTTCAGTAATGAATGCATGAGAATTGTTTTCCTGGAAAACTGGGCGACATCTCCCCGGTCATTGTGATACCCACTATTTGTGCACGGACCATCATGACAACGGTGTAAGCGCCTGAGCGGTGACTGCGCAGACGCATCTTCAACGGCAGAATTCCAGATTTTTGGCTGCTCTCACATTTCCATCTACCTGACCCTTCTCACCTCTGACGTAGCCCCGACACGCGCTCTTCTTGACTCCTGCGCATCGTTATCGTCTATAAGTCATATATTCAGTCTGTAATTTCGATCCAAGAACAACCAACATCACTAGGCCTGGACCAGAGACGTAGTCGCTACGATGCCGCCAACCACCAACATGGCTCCAGAAACCCCTCCCAGCAGGGGCATCTCCTCTCGTCTATTGACGATGAAATTCATGCAGAGAGCCGCCAACTCGGGGCCTGCGCCGGAATCGTCTCCAGAAGAGCCCTCCTCAAAACGGCGCAAGTTCCAGAACTCCCCTCTTTCGGGCGATTTCCACTCTTTCGACCAAGCAGCTGTCCAGGCAGCTATGAAGCAGCAAGAAGCCACGCGCTTATCGGCGCTGGAGGCCTCTAGAGCCGAACTGGCAGACACGCACTGGGTGCTGGATGGTGACTGGGACAAGCCCACCGAGGCCGAGGCAGCACCGCCAAACATTGTATACGTTGGCTACGCCGACATTGATGACGCCGACGGAGAAGACGCGTCCAAGCCTGCCACACATATCGGCAGGAAGAAGGTCGGCAGCAGCAAGAAGAAGGTTACACAGGTAAGCTGATAGGGCGGAAGTCTTGTACGCACCGTGGCTAATCCATCAAAACGGAAGGCCAAGACTGAAAGCACCCCGAATGTCGAAAACGATTCCAGTGACTCGAGCGGTCCCGGTGATTCCGAGGACTCCGAAGACTCCAGCGACGAGGACTCCGAGGATGATGCCGACTCATCCTCTGGCGACGAGGAGTCAACCCCCAAGCCTGTCAAGCCTGTCAAGCCTGTCAAAGGCCTATCATCCGGCGGCCAAGGCCGCACAAGGGTCAATCTGCAGCCCAAGAAATCAACAGAGTCAATGAAGGCTAGAGAGTTCCGAGAGAGGCGGAAGAAGAAAGAAGTGAAGTTGAACCAGCTGGCATCTATCTCTGGTGGTGCCAGCAGCATCTCTGGAGCGGGAAAACCAAATGCTCCCTTCAACTGCCACAACTGCGGTAAGCCAGGGCACAAGGCCGCAGATTGCCCTGGCCAACGGAGGGGAGACGCGCATCGGAAATCTTTTGGGAAATCACGATAAACTCACTGTTTTGCGAACCGCATTGTTTCCTCTCAAGATACCATGCTTGCTCGAATTCACCCCGTGTATAACTACGGTCCTTCAAACTCTTGTTTGCTGGACTGAACCGACCTCGGCAATGCCTTTTGCTCACCGGCTTTGAGATGCAACATACGATGGAGGAAACTCCATGCGGAATTGACGACAAAACTTCGTTGAACACATGGCATTTCGATACTGCATAGACATGGACTCCCGATCCTGCCACGACTGGTCTGTCGCGGAACCAACAGTTTTAATGAAAGAAGGATACATTACTACTCACGACTCTTGATGTTATCTTGGACGGTGGCTTGGTTGAATGATGAGTCGGATGCCGACCGGAAGCCTCCTACACAGCGTTTCAATCCACACAGGTCGGGTCGGATCGATGGTCCGAGGGATTACAACGCGGCAGAGCTGCAGATTGGATGTTCAGAAACGATACGTGAATCGCCGCCACGGCGCTCTATCATTCGATGCCAACCCAGACCAATCGGCAGCGTGCAGTACGCTGGTAGATCCACGAAGACCTTCACTTCCGAGGCGTGTTCAGTAGTAAATACGCGAATCGCTTGCAACACCCATACCGCTACGGTACGGGCCTCGGGCCGTACACTACTTTGGCGACACACAGTTTCCTGTTGTGTCACCCACGGTTCCATACAGTGGAGTTTGGGCTGTATATTCAAGGAACCAGCAACAACTGCCGATAGTGAAACTGACAACGCCTTTAACCCTGTCAGCACGTCTTCCATATCTCGATGGAGACCTAATGCATGCTGAGTGCCCTTGGTGCGAATACGAATCGTCGACCCCTTGGGTCTTGAAAGCAGCTTTTCCAGCAGCGCTGAATGGAAACTTTGGTAGTGTGAGTCGACTTTGAATGGTGGGACGGCATGTCTCTCTCAGATGCAATAAATATCATCCGCGGCTTGAGAAGTCGTGCATACGAAGCCGTAATATCCCCCTGGCCGAGCCTGCAGCCTGTTGGGCCTCAGAATTGCTGGGTTTCTTTTGCCTTTCGTCGTCGAATCAGTCAGTGATTACTGAAGAATCGCACCCCAAGAAACAACATTGTGAAAATTGTCTTCGACATTATTACAACGCGGACTGTGTTGTTTCCAAAATAACTGGTTTTTGCAGCCGAGCGGGCCATTTTGTCAGCTCTCTGTACGGGGTTTCGAACGTAGGGCAACAGACAACGACCAGGAAAGTGGGGATTCGAACGTCTGCCGTGACATGAATAAGTGATATTGAGGCGTAACGGGCTTGCATCGGCAGTTTGGGTTATCCATCTTCCCAATAGAACAGCCGAAGACTATGCCATCTATCATTTCACCGTGCAACGCTCTACAAGACGCTGTCGGTAACTGTTATGACCAGGGCTCGGTTGATGAGCGTCGATTGGAAGGGATGATGTATCATTATCTCTACGGCTACCCCTGGGTGATGGTTAGCTGCGGCCGAGTCCGAAACGCAGTGCCGAGGTCGGAACACACTCGAAAGCGGGATCCAACGACATCGATACCAGATCCGGAAAACGATGGAAGCCTCCCTCAATCGATGTTACAGCATACTACGTTTCTCCCACACGAGTTCGCCCACGTTGTTCTCCTGGGCATGATATTGCCTAGCTTTCCCTCAAGCAACCACAGGAACACAGACTCGGTGTTCGGGCCATCAAACGCGGATGGGCATCAGAGGAACCCGAGCCAGTATTGACCGGAAGCCCGACGCAGACCTGTGGGTTAACCGAAACTCTAACCAGGTAAATAGTGCTTGCGTGGCTCTATCAGCGTCCTCTATCTCCTGGCTGACACTTGTCAATGTGCCAACGGATCTACACTTTGGCTTCCTGCACATAAGAAGATGCATGTGTGGCGAGGAGAACTGCCAGAAGATGCAGCATCCTGGTCATATGCTTAAAGAATTGATGCACGCAATGCTCATGGCGGACAAGGGACGGCCTTGCTTTCCTAATGAGGATGGCGCAGCGCGTCGTCAGTGACGCTGGAGGAGAGCGGGATCAACGGTCTGGGCGATGAGGATGGGTCCAGAGAGGGATTCGCATCGGATGTGAGAAGAGGAGGAGTAGCAGCAGCAAGTCTTCGTAAGCAAGCAAGCAAGCAAGACGGTTGTGCAATGGCGGTCAGCAGCCAACGGGCGATCTGGCGCCTGCGGTGGGTATAAGGAGCTGTAGGTTGCCCGGTACTGGGTAGTTACGACTCGCATGCCCGACGAAGCTGGCCAGCAGAATCTTGATAGCTGTAAGAAACGACAGCGATCCGACAAGAGACAGTCGTCTCGTTTAATTAACAAACAAGGGAGCTAGCTCCCTCCGAGTGCGTCTAGTTTGCCGGCTGCGTCTCGACAGCTCAACGATGTAACCAGCACCAGGACGAGAGCCATCAAAGGGTTGTATAGTAGGCTTTGAAGAATCTCATCGCATATGTGACGGAAAATCATACGATCGAGGGCGGGCCTTGAATGCATTAGCCTATCGAATTGAGGTGGCAGCAACGACAGGATTGTGTGTAGACAAAGACGTGTAGGAACTAGTACTACCTACCTTACCTTATGGTCTGCCATATCAATATTGTGGAGCTATGGAGTTGCAACCCACTTCCGTGACATCGGTAAGCCACGAGCTCATGGAATAGAGTCTTTCACGTCTAAGCAACCATTGGTCCAGGTGACATGGTATTGGTTCAATAGCACGCATCCGATACGATGTTTAGTGCATTCTCCTCACTTGACTTGTCCACAACTGGGTAGTGATGCGGTTGGCACCGCAGGGGGGGGACGGACGGATGGCACCCCGCCAGCCGGATCACCGCCGGCCGATGTCGCCGTGCACAGAGGGAGGCCTTGTTGTGGCATTGCACCATCAACTGCCAGCCGGCAGTACTAAAATTAGCACACGCGTGGCGTGCTCCAGGAGTCCAAAGTAGAATCTAGGCATGGGCGTGGGAATGCCCAACAACATGCCTTAGCCGATAGCTGAGGATGCTGATAGGGAGCATGTGCATAGTGTTGTCAAGCTAGGTTCATCCAATGCGAACAGCGACACACCGGTCCAGTCGCACGGCACGGCACGACACAGCGGTATAAACACTAGTAACCCGAGCAGAAGGAAACCGGGTGATCATGGGGGGCCAAAGTAATGACATGGATGACTTATACCTCCACGCGGCAAGATCCCAATTGGCGGGTAAGCAAAACCGTCCTACACAATGGGGTAGGTATAGGTACTTTAGACATATTCGCTTATGGCACATCTTCAACCCCCGTTCCTTCCTCTGTACCTAGGTTCTGGCTGACATCACTCAAGTCCGAGCTTCTCGGGGGTTCGAAGTTGCGACGCAGGCCCTGGAACCCAAACAAACATGCAACCAGATTGTCGGGAAGGGTGTTGACAAGGGGCCTACTTTTCTTCCTAGGGGTTTTTTTTTTGGTCCACACGGTAAATTTGAACCGTGTTACGGTGAGCATATACTAGTACAAAATTTTGGGTTAAATTCAACAAACCCCCTGTCCGGTAATATCTTCACACTCGGCGGCCGACGCGCGAACTTACCAAGTACAACATTCCAAGACATTCGTTTGTCACCGCTTCCGACGCCATCTTTTCTCACCGGTCAACAGAGCCAACCGGAGCTGGCAAAGGACCCAGTATCGGCTTCCCTCCCCTGAGGGGTGTCCGAAGTGCACCTTACGGCTGGCTGGCTTACGTGCTCAATACCGCCGCGTACTCTTTGGATTGCACCAGCCGCTTGCCAATGGCCCGCCGGTCAGCGGTCGAACGGCAGGCACCCGAGGAGCTGGAAACGAAAACCAACGCAGGGAGAGAGGGCATTGATTGTCAGGGGCATTCCCAAAGATAGCGGGCCACCCCGAACTGAGCCGCTCGCTGCGTACCACGGGCGGGCCGTTGCGTTGAATCAAAGAGAACCCATCCATTCGACGAACCACGGGCCGGCAAAAGCAACGGCAATAAGCTTTCCCCAAAGAGCGAGGCGAAGAAGACCTGTTGCTGGTGAAAGAAAAGAAATAAAACAGAGAGGCCAACCGACCACCCCTGCCCCGTCGTCGCACGCGGCGGCACACCTTAATGGAACCCCCCTGCCGGCGTCCGTCCAGTTTCCCCAGGCCGGTCCGCTCCCGTCGCTCCGCGCCCAACCTCGCACGAATCCCGCCAGAGCTTGTCGTCGTCATTCGATCCCAGCTGAAATATTGTCGCTACATCATCCAGTACTGCGAAGAGATAACCAAATTCAGACCCAGACGTGACCGGGGAGAAAAGACGCCAACTAGAATCAAGTTACCGACTATTTCACCGGCCAAGGGGCGGCATGTTGTTCCTGCCCCCGTCATAGACCGCGGCTCGACAGTCAGGTACCCACCAACACGTTGCATGTGGGCCGCGTGCGGGTACCGACAACGTGCTGCTCGCTACTTGAGTGGTCTACGAACACAACTGGCGCGGCTCTCGTAGACTATTGCTAACCTCTGGCATTAATAGCGGATGATATAGCCCCCAGGTTCTAGTGATTGTGACTGACCGACAATACCTACAGGCTTCGTTCGCTAATTTGTTCCTTTTTATCTCTCCGCCTTGTTCCCCGTCCTGGACCGCCCTGCCTCGTTTTTCGACCCCCAGGCAACCGCACTCCTTTTCCACGTGGAGCTCTTCAGGTCGGGGTATCCCAGCGACGACAACACCCCCCTCCTCTAGGACTCAGGAGGGATGGATCGATGAGGCTTCCAAGGCAGACATCCCTACTTGGGAACAGTTCATTTACACTAGACACCTGGCTGATCTTCAGCCTACATGACTCTCTCCTCCATCCACTTCAGGCTTCTCAGCCTCGGGCCATGCGCCAATGGGTGGATGGTGAAGGAACCACAACCACCACCTGCCTTATGAGGGGTATCATTAGCGAGCACTTATTATGTCAGCAAAACATATATCTAGCCATACACCCAAGGGTACTAACACTTGGAAGAAACAAGGACAGTTATCACCATGAGCCAGTGGGTGGATGGGGGGGAACATGACAGGATGCAAATCAACGACTGATTAGTAGCCAGGCAACGCACGTACGTACGACATGTCAGGCACCCACAGTGAACTAACTGGTCACGGTTGGCCTTGCCTACTTGCTTTGTAATATCGGAACGCGGGCATCGTACTTGGGTAGCACGGCGCCGAACAGGGCGGTTCCGTCACCTGGGCAATGGGTCTTGGAAGCATTCCAATCTGCGCCCATTCGAGAGCGGAACACTACAAGTACTCCTTGGGCGTCCCAGAGACAGACAGCATGGCCGTCGACGTTGACATCGGCTTGACCATGTCTTGACCATGTCTTGACAGGTCGTCCTCATCAACGTTCGTATCTTCCGCATTTCATCAGCCGTACAGTATGACTGGGATGTGTGTATTGGACAGGGCGTATTTGTCACAATATTGCCAACTCGCTAGTATTAGAAAACCCCCAGCATCCGGCTGTCGCACCTTGTCCTCGTCTCGCAGCCTACCATACGCCGTCGGTCTCGTAAAGAAGATTCGGGTGGCCAGCATTGATCCGGTACACGCCGTGGCCAGCGGCGGCCCCTGTTCCGGATTTA
>JASUDE010000277.1:0-61148 GCA_034509685.1 Colletotrichum cereale | reverse complement strand
CCGCCCCCCCCCCCCCCCCCCCCCCCCGGTCAACGCGGAATCTTTAATTCTCCCCGTCTGGCCTCCGGCGTTCGGATTGGGCAGTCAGCCCTCAGACATCGACTCACCCACATACATGCACGCAGCTCGTCGGCCACAACACAAACCCTCATGCCGTGGCTTTCTTACCTAACGGTATGTTTGCATGCCACTCTGCTGGACCACAGCGCACACACGCACAGAGAGTCATGTCAATCTTGCAGACGGGCTGAACCTGCTTCGCGCTCTCTTACCACCCCTGTACTCAAAGTCTGCCTCGCGGCCGCTTCCGGCCTGGACCGTAACAGTCGGGCGTTTTTGCAGACGGGCAGTTGGGCGTTTTTCTTCGCTCGCCCATCCGCCGCTTGTCCCCTTTGCGGAACGAGCCTTTACATAGCCCTGTCCTCGGGGGACACACACCACGCGGAGGTGCTCGAGAGCCTCATGCAGAAAGCAGAGGAAGAAGAAGAAAAAGTAGGTCCGTCACTAAACCCAGCAAGCGTCGTGCAGCTAGCGCGCGGCATCTTAGTACCTCGCAGCAAAGTAGCATGACAACGCGGGCGAGATGACCAAAGACCTCTGTGTCACGTCACCGACGCCTCCCCTCCAGGCACATGGGGCATACCAAGGTAGGTAGTACCTAGCTCGCGAACGAACAATAAATGGAGGTGGAGTGGCAGGGAACGGAACGGCTTCCACCCTGGCCAGGGACAGGACATGACAGGACAGGACAGGAGAGGCTGAACGGGGGGGGGCGGGGGGGGGGGTTTGACGTTGTTCGGCGGCTTGATCCATCCCCCTCCCTTGGCTCGTCCGTTCCACATTCTATCAAGTTCTCGGCCCATAAGTATGCCCGTCCCCTCGCTGTCCTCCGGCACGGCGCTCTTGGGATCCCTCCGTCCTCGGCCGCCCCCCTAGGTATTTAATCACCTCTTCCTTACACGTCGCGTATCCATCGCGAACGCATAGGTCGCTATCCAGACGTAGACATCATGGACAACACGCAGCAACAGCCTTCGATGCAGCCCCAGCCGCATATCCAGGCTCAACCCCAGGTCCAGCCTCAACAGCAGCAGCAGCAGCAGCAGCAGCAGCAGCAGCAGCAGCAGCACCATGCCTCCACCAGCACGCCCCCTCCCATGATCGTGACGCCGTTCTGGATGGTCGCCATCCGCGGCATCCAGTTCTTCCTCGCCGTCATCATCCTCGGCCTCTCGGCCGCCATCATCCACTGGGTCTACCTGGACGAGCTCGGCCTCGCCGTCGCCATCGTAAGTACACACCCTTTCTCTTTTCTCCCTCAGAGAGAGGCAATCACAGAAAATCCCTCCAACCACGTGACAACTAACACATCCTCCAAGTCCCTCTTCACCTGGATCATCGTCCTCTACGCCGTCCTGTCCGAGAAGCTCTCCTCCGCCCGCAGCCTCTACCACGCCTACGCCGTCCTCGCCCTCGACCTCTTCCTCGTCGTCCTCTGGCTCGCGACCATGGGCGCCTGCGCCGCCCGCCGCGCCACCTTTGTCGTCCCCGTCAACGCCTCGTGCTCCTCGGACGGCTCCGCCGTCAACTCGGGCAGCTGCACCCTCGTCAAGCGCTACGTCGTCATGGGCCGCGGCGCCCTCGCCATGTTCGCCGCCATCGCCGGCCTCTCGGCCCTGCAGCTCATCTTCTTCCTCGTCACCTTCATCTGGACCCTCGTCCAGTTCGTCCGCTGGCGCAAGCTCAACCGCCCCGCCGCCCACGCCGCCGCCAGCCAGGGAGAGATCCAGATGGAGTCCAAGCAGCCCTTCCTCACGCAGCAGGCGGCGTACCAGCAGCCGCAGACCGGTCAGGTTCTCCAGCAGCAACATCAACCTCAACATCATCAACAGCACCAGCAGCCGCAGCCGCAGCAACAGCCGCAGCAGCAGTTTTACCCTCCTCAACAGTACCAGCAGCAGCAGCAGCCGCCTCAGCAATACCAAGAGATGCCCGGCCAGCAGCAGCAGCAGCAGCAGCAACAACAGCAGTACCCCCAGCAGACGACCTCGCCGGCCCCGACCTACGTCCACCAGCTGCCGCAGGAGTACCAGCCGTACCAGCAACAGCAGTACCCCGCCCAGCCCTACGCGCCCTCGCCCAACAGCTCGCCGGCGCCGGGTCCCGGCCAGTCGCACGGCTACCCCCCGCAGGAGCTCCGGTGAATGCGCGCGGGCGACCATGTCGTGGACGGTGTTGAAGAAGGCCGATGAGGAGAATGACGGCTGCGGTTCATTGCGTGAACGAAGAAGGGGGGGGGGGGGGTTGATACGTAATGCGGATGAAATATTCCTTCGAAACGGGCTCACCCCTTTTAACGGGGCTTTACCCGTTGAGACGACGAAAAAACCCATCGGGACGATTAAGTTGTGTGTTTTTTTTGGTTTCCTAGGCTTGAATGATACCTACTCATGTTTGTTTTACTCAAAGTTAATGAATATCGATTTTATGAGATGCGACCTCTTTTGCAAAATTAGAGTGAACCATGTACCATGAGATCACCAGAGTGAAATGACACCCGTTGTTGTCTCCTCCTGCTCTGATTAGTGTTGGCAATTAAACCGCACTTTTAGAGCCGGGCAAAATAAACACATGCCAACTTATCCTTTCCATTACTTTGCAACATAGTGGCAGCTCCTACCTCGACATGTTTTCCTCCTCTTTCGCCTCGTGAACGGCTTCCGTATACGCCGTTGATCATCAGTTCAGCATACCGAGGTACCTCGTCTCGATCTTGGTCTCCTTGCTGGCCCCCTTGACCCCGATCCTGACGACCTCCCCCGGGACGATGTCGACCAGGTTGTCGCTGAACACCACATCGTCGCTCTCCACCTCCAGCGCGACGCCCTTGACGGGCACCTCGGCGCTGATCTCGACCACGTCGCCGCTCTCGGCCAACTCCGCCCTCAGGCTCTTGGGCTTCTGCAGGTGCAGGTACTTGAGCGGCTCGGGCCAGTTGACGTACCTCGCCATCTGCTTCCCGTCCCGCACGAGATACGCCGCCACGACCGTCCGGCCCTCGTCGCCCGCTCGCCTCACGGGCACCTCGAACGCCGCCATCTCGGTGGACCTGTTCTGCGGCAGAACAAAGTCCCTATCGACCGTCTCGCCGTACGTCTCCTCGCCCGTCTCGACGTCCCACGCCTTGACGACCAGGTCGACCGTCAGGTCCTCGAGCTGCAGGTTCGACCCCCAAATCTCGACGCGCGTCTTGGTGTCGATGTCGACGCGCGTGTACTTGTCGCGCGGGTGCTTGTGCTCCGTCCGCGTGATGCCGATCGAGATGGGCGCCATCTCACGCTTGACGGTGTAGTAGGCGTGCTTGGGGCGGAGGTAGTAGTCGCAAATGGCCCACGACGTCACGGGCCAGCAGTCGTTGATTTGCCACACCAGCGCGCCACCGCAGTACTCCCTCCCCGGGCCCTTCCATTGGCGCTTCCACAGGCGGTACGCCGACGCGAGGCACTCGGCCTGCATGAGCTGCGTGCAGTACACAAAGTGCTCCAGCGGGTCCGGGGCGTAGCGGAAGTTCTCAACGAGGTACAGGGCGATGCGGCGCTCGTGGCCATCGGCCTTGTTGTGGAAGTCAACGGTCGAGGACTGCGGGTAGCGGTCCGGGTCGTCCTTGCCCTTGGGCAGGTATGCGTCGATGGTCTTGACCGAGGGGAAGGCCTCCATGCCGAACTCGGAGACGAAGCGGCCGACGAGCTTGTCAAAGTTTTGGTACTTTTCCTGGCTGCCGTGCCAGACGTTCCACTGGTGCAGGTCGCCGACGGTCGGGTCCCTCGTGTCCTCGCCGCTCCAGGGGCTGCCAAAGTGGTAGAAGGTGTCGGGGATCAGGTCCTTGCAGGCGTCGGCGAGGACCTTCTCGTAGATGTAGCGCGCTGGGAAGTCCGTCTTGAGCCAGCTCTCGGCGTCTTTGTTGGCGAGGTCGTACGTCAGATTCTCGCTCTCGGCGTACTGGTAGTCCTCGTTGTTTCCGGCCCAGATGACGATGGACGGGTGATGGCGTAGCATCTTGACGTTCTCTCTCGCCTCCCGGTCGATGGACTGCAGGAGCTCCGGCCAGGCGGGGTAGTTGCCGCAGCCGAACATGAAGTCCTGCCAGACCAGGATGCCCAACTCGTCACAGGCGTCGTAGAATGCCGGTTCCTCGTAGATACCGCCCCCCCAGACGCGGACCATGAACTGATTGCCGTCGGCCAGCAGGCGGATCCAGTCGTAATACCTCTCCCTGCTGATGCGGGGGATGAAGTTGTCGGCGGGGATCCAGTCGCTCCCGCCGCAGAAGATGGGGACGTTGTTGACCTGGAAGAAGAAGGATGTGCCCGGCTGCTCCTTGAGGGGACGCTGCACCAGCTCGACCTTGCGGATACCGATCTTCTTGGACAGCGTGTCAATCTCATCACCACCGCCGAGGAGGGTGGCCGTGACGGTGTACAGGGGCTGCTTGCCGTAGCGGACGGGGTACCACAGCGCAGGGTCCTGAATCTGGAAGGTGGCCGAGGTGCCGGTGTCGGCCTTAGCTTCCACAGTTTCGGAGGCAAGGGACTTGCCGTCGAGGGAGACGTCGAAGCGGACTTTGGGGGCATTACCCTCGGTCGTGGCATGGGCGACGACCTTGGCGCTCTTGAGGGAGTCGTCAACGGCGATGTCGAAGTAGAGGTCGGAGATGCGAGACTGGTAGATCTCGAGGTTGATGGGCCTCCACGGGCCGCAGGTCAGAAGGGTCGGGCCCCAGTCCCAGCCCTAGAAAAGGTCAGTGAGGTCGTTGCCAGCACCAGATAGCGAGGGAGACACACACCCAGTGGTATTGGGCTTTGCGGACAGCCAGCCTCGAGTTGTCGCCGTTCCAGCATCCCCACTTGTGATCGGGGTACTTCTCGACCAGCTTCCAGCCGCGCAGGTAAGCACTGTCAAAGGTGATGACGAGGTCGTTGTCCCCGTCCTTCCTGAGGACGGATGTGACGTCGACGCGGTCCGGGGTGAACATGTTGTCCGTCTCGAGGATGGTCTTGCCGTTAAGCACGACGGTCGCAAAGGTGTCGAGGCCCTCAAAGACCAGCACGGCCTTGGCGTCGTCGGGAACGGCCTCGGCAGCGAAGGCGGTCCTGTACAGCCATTGCCTCTCGCCGACCCATTGCACGTCGAGCTCGTTCTTGCCGATGAAGGGGTCGGGGATGAGCTTGTGGTGGATGAGGTCGAGGTGGACGTTTGTCGGGAACTGGCTGACGGCGAGAAGCTCGCTGTCGTCCTTGTCGGCCTGCTTGAAGTGCCAGTTCTTGTCGATGGGGACGACGGTCCGGGACGCCATGGTTTGAGGCCGATGGCGGCTGGAATGAGTGTTAGCAGCGGCAGAAGTGCGGATGATGTCTGGATGGAGACGCATAGCGGCAGGCGCTTGAATTGCAGTGTGATTGTAGGTCAATTGGCCGAGTTGTGGTGTCCAAGACTCACCAGTGTTTGGAGGGAAGTAAAGTGAAGTAGCACGGGTTACTGGCAGGCGCACTGGAATGAAGCCCGGCGGGGAAGGGAGCGCCGAGCGTCGGTCCCCCGCGGCGGATGGCGGGGTAGATACGGGGGGAGTGACGGGGTTTGGAGTGAGAGCTGGGAGGGGCCGAGGGGGTGGTGCTATGGACAGAAAGATGCAGTACACGGGCTCCTGATTACTGGCTCTGGCTGTGTGAAGACGGACGGAATAGCTTCGAGTATTCGATGTAAAAGCTGAAGCTAGGAGAACATCTCATTCGAGGTGAGGTGAAGAAGCATCCAGTGAGGGGGATGTGCCTTCCTTCATATACTCTCACTCACTCATACACACCCGTATGTCACTTCACTGCTCGTCCGTCCGTCCGTCCTCTCTCACTTTACCATTCAAGGATGGATGCCGAGTACTCATGCCTGGCTTTAGGAGCTCACCCTCCACCCGTCGTCATCTTCTCACCTCACATCACCTCTTGTCATCCGTTTGCCCTGAAAACTCACTCTTCTGCTGTGCCTCTCGCCGGGGGGAAGAAGGCGTAAAGACCCCACAGGTGTCTCCAAAGATCCCTGATGCAGGACCAACATGGGCAACTCCAGGGATGAGGAGGCTGCTCCAACTTGGCTCAGTCTGAACGACGGGGCGACGTCCGCCGAGATGCATTTTTACTACGTATTCCTTCGACGACCGATCCGTGACACACGCGCGCGGAGAATGAGGGACTCCTCTTTTCCCCAACAGGCACAAAACATTTAATGCCAGGCTTATACGGAGAGAGGTACGCGCCAATGGGCTGCATCCGGAGGAAGGCAGCGCACATGGCCACAAGGCCAAGGGGGTCTCACCGTGATCCCTCTTTGTGCTGTCGGCATGAGCCAACGCTGGAAGAAGAAGAAGAAGAAGAAGAAGAAAAGAAGAAGATGG
Organism: Colletotrichum cereale; assembly: GCA_034509685.1. NCBI lineage: Eukaryota > Fungi > Ascomycota > Sordariomycetes > Glomerellales > Glomerellaceae > Colletotrichum > Colletotrichum cereale. The sequence continues at coordinate 54,703 of JASUDE010000277.1, read as the reverse complement.
CCTGCCTGTCTCTCTTCTCAGTCTAGTCGAACCGATCTAGCACAGACTCAACGGTCCGCACCCCCAAAGTTTCGCCTTTGGGGATATATACCGCCATACTGCTACCGGTGGGAAGTGGGGAACTGCCATTACCCCAAAACAGAACAAAAGCACATAAACAGTTAAACCCCAAACTAACCCCCCCTAATCTGCAGCATTGATGAAGCATCGCATCGCATCGCATCGCATCGTACCCCCGTCGCCTCGGTGGGGTCCTGTCGCGGAGGGAGGCCTTCCGTTTTCCTATCTATGAACATCATTCTCCGACGCACGCTTCCGCCCCCCTGGGAATATAGCCTCATGCGGAACCGACGTCCCAGACAAAAAGAAATACTCCACACAACACCATTGACCTTTGTTTATTTTTGGTTAGCCGACTACTTTGCAAACTCCTTCGACGAGCATGCACCTCCGCGATAATCACACAAGCCGCGATGCTCTGCACCTCGCCCGTTTCAAGCCTTGTTTTGTTCACCCGTCATTCTCTTTCCCGTCCACGTCCCCCCAGAGCGGACATCCACTGGGGCGAAGGCATTCCCGCGGACAGAGGGGCGCCGTGGGGACTCGACTGGGCCAGGGAAGCGGGGAACGATATCACCTCCGTCAAACGTCCTGGAAGCCGTAGCTCCGTCTCTCTACGTGCGACATGGTAATCATTCATCCGGCCAAGTTTAGCCCATTCCCGGTATGCTGGACCAGTCGTCACGTGCCTTGTTTGCCAGCGTCCCAGCTTTGCCCAATCCCCACCCCAAGTGCCAGGACAGGATACCGATACAATAAAAGGTTTGTCATTAACATATGTATGTGGTTGTAAGAATGTCCAAGTGTGCGACCGGCCCCGACCTGGGAACGAGGTATCTATCCCGAACGCCAGCTCCCTCCCCTGCTTCCTTCGACCTGTGTGGAGCGAATATGGCTCTTCCGTCGTCAGGCAAACCAAAACCCAAACAGTATCCCGGTCCCGCGAGCCTGTATCCCGGCCCAGCCATGGGCTATCCCGTTGAAAGCTCCTTGCAAAAAACTCCATTCCCCAAGAACTGTCTCAAGCCCGCAATGCCGCTTGTCTCAAGCCGACAGATCCTCACTCTCGCCGACGGGAGGGGGAAAAAAAAAGAGGTGCTGCTTCTGAATCTCCTGTCGTCCTGCTCCTGCCAGCCTTCTTCAACAACAGTTGTTGCCTCTACGGCGGTTCGTCAACGTAAACACCTCTTCCCAATCGCGGAGGCCCCAGTTCGCGCCGCTGCGCGTGTTTCGCTTGCCCTTCCGTCTGCGTACGCCGCCAGCCTCGTCGAGTGTCGCGCCCGTCATCGAGCTCTTGATGCTTGCCACGTCGCTGGCCCCCGCATTCCACCCTCCGCCGTACCCGTCGCCGTACTGGATGCCGCTCATCGGGTCGTCCGGATCGATGTCGCCCAGCTCGATCTTGGTGAGGATCATCCTCGCGAGCCTCGCAAAGATCTCGTCCACGTTCTCGCCGTTGAAGGCGCTCGCCTCCATCACCACGGGGATTCCCACAGTGCCCGCCCATCGGTTCGCGTCCGCGTTGCTGACCTCTCGCCCCTCCGGCGCCTCGCTGACCTTCTGTTGCGTCCCAAGGGACAACATCATGGTACCTCCCGATCCCGCAGAGCCATTTGCAAAGTATGACATGGAACCGACGCTGCTCGGAGTTGGCGGGGGCAGGCTTGTGTCGATGAGGGGCTCGGATGCGAGGTCGAGCTTGTTTCCCACCAAAAGGCAAGACAGGTTCGGCGACGCCAAGGCGCGGGCGTCGTTGAGGAACGGTTGTAGTCCGCGGAAACTGCTGTGGTTCGTGACGTCGTACACGAGAATGGCGCCGGCGGCGCCCCGGTAGTACGATCGAGAAACGGAGCGGAATCGTTCGGTGCCGGCCGTGTCCCAAAGCTGCCCACCCCACCACATGTGTCAGTATGCCGGTTGCTCCCCCTCGTTGATGCTAAGAGAAGAGATTATCGCAGCAGTCGTACCTGCAGCTTGATCCGTTTCCGCCGGTTACCGGTGCCGACCTTGATGATCTTGCTCGCGAACTCGACGCCGATGGTTTGGGACGATAAGACTCTCCATTCGTTCTTGACGAAGCGGTGAAGTAAACAGGACCTGTTTCGCAATGCGGTCCGTTAGTTGCGTCTTCTGACCCAGCATGCACCACCGGAGCCGGTCGCCCGCTCCCCTCTGGTCTCCTCTGGGACATGTGTCCAACTTACTTTCCCGTCCCGCTCGGTCCCAGCAGGATTATCTTGGCCAGGTAGTCGTACATGCTACCCAGCTCCTGCGCAACCAACCCGTCAGCAATCTGTTCCTCGCCGGGTGATGGATGTACGGGGGTTTCTGACCTGCTCGCCAGCGGGTCCGCTGCTCTCGTCGCTTGCGGCGCTGGAGCGACGCGGTCTCGTCATCGTGGCTGTGTGGAATGTTTACTGCAGTGCGGTGCGGTGCGGTGTGTAATCGGAAAAGTCGGGCAACGGCGCGGCAGCGATAAGGACGGCAAGGGATCGTATGGTCTATAAGCAGAGACGGTGGACCGGCGGACGACGTTGAGGTCGCAACGAGCAGGATCTAAATAACAAAAAAAAAGCAAATTCGAAAAAAAAAGCCGTACGTTTTGAGTTGAGCAAGGGAGGTTGACGTGCTGGGCGGTTTGACGGGATGTGGTGGTGGTGGTGGTGGTGGTGTTGGTGGTATTGTATTGTTGGACTTGGTTCTGGGGACCTTGGGACTTTGGGTGCAGTGCAACAACACAATGACGGCAGACCAAGCACCAAACAACTGGGCCCTCTCTGCCGGGGAACCTTCCATATGGGATGGACCTTTTCGCGCCTTGGATACCCTTCGCACGAGGTCTGAGCGCCACGTTTCGGGTACGTACCCCATGGCTTCCACCACACCACTGACCTCCTTGCCGAGGCGTGGTCCGAATCAAGGTCCCGTATCTGTACATCACTCATGTGTCTGGGTACTTTGGTCAGCTGGCAAGACAGATACGTATTCGTACAATACCCGCCTTATCTTTTTCTACCGGTACTCGTGGCTCGTGGCTTGGCGCCAGACACCTCACCGAACGGGGAGGCCCAAGCTTCCCTCACCTTGGCGGGCTGCAGCTCACCGAGACCGTCGCTGCCGAGGCTTGACATCACCGGACTACCGAGCTCCAGTGGAGCACCCGCTGTAGTGTAAGTTCAACCCCCCGACCCGGACCCTAACTAGCATCTCCATCAACACCGTGACTCCCATAACACACGTGTGTCCTGACACATTATACTTTCCGAAGGGACAACTTATCTCATAATGAAGATTGAAGGCCGCACATTCATCATATCCGGCGGGTAAGCAAGACGTCCCTCCCCCCGTCCCTCCCCCCCTCGCATCTTTGTCCGTCCCTGATCACATGCAAATGCCAATCAACGCTGACTCTCCCCATCCCATGACAGCGCATCAGGCCTGGGACAAGCTTGCGTGGAGGATATATGCAGGAATGGAGGAAACGCCGCCATTCTTGACATGAACGAGGAGAGCGGCAACGACCTCGTCTCGAAGCTGGGCTCCTCGGCCAAGTTCTTTGTCTGCGACGTCCTCGACACCAAGAGCATCGAGGCCGCCGTCCAGGGCACCGCCGCATGGGTGAAGCAGACCGGCAAGCCCGTCGGCGGCGTCATCCCCGCCGCCGGCGTCGGAAATCCTTCCACGGTATGCCACCCGCCCTTCGCCCCAGCCCCCTGCCCGTCCGAGTCTTGACACCCCTCGCAGATCCTGGACCGTGACGGCAACCCCTTCAGCCTCGACGACTGGGACTTTGTGCTCAACATCAACCTCCGCGGCACCATCGACCTCACCCGCCAGGCCCTCGCCCTCATGGCCAAGAATGACCCCTCGCCGCCCGACGGCGAGCGCGGCGTCGTCGTCATGGTCGCCTCGTCCGCCGCCTTTGACGGCCAAAAGGGCCAGGTCGCCTACGCCGCGAGCAAGGGCGCCGTGACAGCCATGACGCTGCCCATGACCCGCGACCTCGCCCGCTTCGGCATCCGCGTCGTCACCATCGCCCCGAGCCTGTTCGACTCCCGCATGACGGCCGTCATGTCCGACAAGGTCCGCGCCAGCCTCGAGCGCTCCATGGAGTTCCCCGTCCGCGCCGGCAAGCCCCACGAGTTCGCCGCCCTGGCGAGACACGCCATTGAGAACGTGATGCTCAACGGAACCGTGTTACGCCTCGACGGCGGCATGAGGATGCCGAGCAAGATGTAGTGGAGGCTAGTGGTTAGTGAACTCGTCGGGCAAAGGCGGATGTTCATGGATAGAAATCTGTTCAATTTTCCCGCATCCATCCGTTGGAGCCACTAGGATATTCGTGAGAGCTGTTCGTGCCGGTCCAATTAAGAGCGCTGTCCCTCAAACGTGTTCCAGCTCGAGTATTATACTCGGCTCGCTCCCGTAAACCTAATCCATAAACCGGCTCGTCTTGTGAGACTTGACCCGCAACCTTCTCCATTCTTGCTACTCTGCAAACCATGCAACCGCCCATGCGCTTCAGCCAGTCTTTGAAACGATAGGCCAGCCAAGATCCAGGTCCTCTGTGGTCATCTCGACGTCGACGACGCTGTCCCCTTGCTTCACGGTGTGGTAGATCTTGGCCGCAAAGTCCCTTGAGAGAAGCAGCTTCTCCAGCCGATGACACTGCCGGAAGAACTCCAACGCGTTGTCTCGGCCGTCTTCTTTGAAGGGGTTCTGGGCCCTGAGCAGTTCCAACTCCTCCAGGAATCCATCTTCCCCAATTTGCAATCGAGGGAAAACGACGGGGTCTTCGGTCAGGGAAAGGTCTTTAAGATTAGTCATCTTCTTGAAGACAGGAATGAGTTTCTGTTAACAACTTGTCAGCGCGGTTCACTTGCTTGTGGTTCGATGCATCTTTCGTTTTCGAGACGGCCGTCTGTATGTACTCATGCTGGAGATGCAAAGGGCATGAACAAATCCAGCGGAGGAATGGGGCTGGCTTCGTGATGGAACATACCGAGACTCTGGTGGCCATCAGGTGGCCAGAGATCAGGAGGCGAGGAATCAATGGAAAGAGTTCAGCAACCTCCTCGAGCCCTGTAAGGCTCCACCGTCCCTTCTGCAGCTCAAGGGTGTCGAGGCGATGCAGCTCGGGTGTAATGGCTCTCAGGCCGAGCGTCTTTCTCGGCGAGCCGCGGATCATCAGGCTGAGGATGCGCAGGTTGGAAAAGACGTTTGGGATCAAGTCGAGCATCATGTGGTGCGGGTAGGTAAGAACTTTGACGGACGGCAGATTCATGTGCTGCGCAGCAAGTTCCCTGCAGAATAGATGCGCCAGGGATTTGTTTCCGCCGACGAATCGGACACGAAGCTCCTCCAGGTTCATTTGGCTGAGGACCTTGACCAGAAGCTTAGGGGCACGCGTTCCACAGGAGGCAATGGGAGGGCTTGGGTCCAAGTAACTCCAGAGAGACTGGGGGCTCTCAGGGCCGTAGGTCTTGAGAAAGAGGCATCTTCGTTCGGATCAGCATCCATGTGCATGCAGACAGGTAATAAGGGGAGGGGTTCGCAGCAGACGGAACCTACTGAGCAACTTCGAGTATATGCTTGTTGCCTGTAATGACTTGTAAATGGGCATAAAGGTCGTCTTCTCTGGTACTCAGCTCCATGTTCTGGAAGATGAACGGAATGCATAAGGTTCGAAGGCACTTGTTGATGCAGGAGAGCCAGACAATGATTCCACAGTCTCTCCTGCTGCAACCTGAGTCTTCAGCAGGCCTGATGTAGTGGCAGGCCTCAATGATTTCGATAATCAGCTCTCGCGGGAGTGTGACGAGGTAGGTTTTCGCGGTAGGAGCGGCACCCTCGGCTGTGGCCTTGTCGCCGGGTGTGAGAACGTCCAACTTTTCAGCATCCATTGCGCTGCTTACAGTGAGGAAGCTGACGGTAGTCAGCGATGAGAAACTGGCGGAGAAGATGAAGCAGCACAAAGAGTTTTCCGAGGGTGAAGAAATCAAGAAAGAGGTGGTTGTAAGGTGAGAAGCAAAACTCCAAAGGTGAGGTGAGAAATTTCAAGGAACGCGCTGCGGAAAAGGTCTTTTGAAGTCGAGGTGAAGCCGGCATGCGGAAAGGAGAAAACAAGGGGAAACGGAAAGAGCGACCTTGCCTATGCTTTTTCTTCCACGCATAGAACAGTGAAAAGGGGAAAACGACAATCGGCAGCCCAATTCACTTAAGGCATTCAAACTCTGGACTCCATTGTGTCTACATAATACCTAAAGCATGACCGGAATCTAATGTGATTCAAAGGGAACAAAAACAAAGACAACCTTGAGGCTGTAGGGCAAGTCTTTTCCAGACTTCACATTACGAACTGCTTGGTACGGTTAGAAATATAGAGACCAGCCTCACTGACTTAATTTCATCCACGGCACTCCTTCATGATAAGAAGGAAGATCTCTTGAATGCAAAATCTAATACTGAAACGTTGTGCTCACTAGCTAGTTAGGCCTATCGCTTGCGGCCCATACACTTCAGTGGTTCTGTCTCCTCCACCTATCCCCTTGCGCTATTCACAGATAGATGCCGTCTCTGTCTTGCTCAGTTGACCCCTCAGATAACCGGCCAAGCTGTCTCCTGCTCGGCTGCAGGCACTTGAGCATCAATCAAACGACCAGCCTTGTTTTTGATTGGTACAAAGCAGTGTGCGAGGTAGCGTAGATCCATGATGTATACCACCTCGAGTTGCGGGATAGAGGAAAACACCTTCCAAGCATCATCCGACCTCACACCTCTGCTATGAGTCCAACCAACTCCAGGCGCTTGGTAATCAGGAATCCTGCAGCTCCTGTCAAACCCCTTGACATTCCTGGTTTGGCGGTTGCAGAAGGTTTCAGTCGAGATGGCGAGGACTCTGAGATTGGCCAGCTGTGAAAGCGCAGTTCCAGCATCCTGTGTCATAGACAAGTAAGCAGTTGCAATCTTTAGGCTTGGGAAGCAAGCTGGCATAAAACAAAGGGCTTACCGAGAGTGACCGCATGGTCCCTGGACGGTTTCCAATCGCTAATGCGCCGCCGATAGTTAGGTGCGAGATATTGGGGAAGAGAGTCGGAATACCGCGGAAGTCGGCGGGACCCCAGCGAGCCTTCCAAAGCTCCAGATACTTGAGCTGAACATGCTGCGAGATGTGTCTCAGGTCCGGAGTCTGGTCCGGAGCCGTGTGAAGCTCGAGACTGAGGGCCTGCAGATTGGGGAACACATCCGGAATGAACTTGATGTCGGTCTTCATTGGGAAGTTGAGTGCTGTGATGAGAGAGAACTGCATATACTGCTGTTTGAAAGTTCGTCGCAAGGGATTGACCAGGGTGAGGTTGGCTTTGAAGCGCAGGTCCAACCGAAGATCCTGTAAGTTGGGCATGTCGAAGAGCACATCGGCAAGAACGATTGCAGTTCCTCGTTTGCAATTCTCACCGTAGCCTAGAATGATATCCTGTAAGGGTGTACGTTTGTTCGAAGAACCTTCACTGTAGATACCCAGGATACTGTAACAGGTTAGCTTCATCTACCCAATTCATTGTTATTAACTGTCCATGCGAGACTTACCGCACAGCGTCCAGAATTGCTCGGTTGCTTTGAATATTGTCTAGGTGTTCAAGAAGATCGTCTTCGCCTGTGGAAAGCTGCATTCTGCGAAAAAGCGTAGGAACAATAAGTTCCCGTAAGGCCCGGTTGACAAGCGACAGAGGTGAGAGCTTGGCATCTCGATCGGCATCCAACATCTTTGCAATCTCAATGATGAGCTCTCTTGGGAGCATGACAAGGAAAGGGCGCTTCTGATCACCAGGTCCTGGGTCGATCTCGCCGAGAGCTTGGAATGCAAAGTAATCCATCTTTTCTGGCCGATCGTTGTTGTGTGCTCTTTGTCTGCTCAGCCATATGGAGTGAAAGAGACCCGATAAGAGTAATTTGTGATCAAGTGCAGGCTGGGGGGACAAGGGGTGTCAAAAAGAAGAAGGGCAGCCAAAAGAATAAAAAGGATGGTGAATGGAAGAAAAGGGTTTGTCCAAAGCGAGACAGCGCAGAAGTAATGAATCTGGAGGAAGGAGGGAGGCTGCCCGAGAGAGTCGCGCCTTCTTCATCAGTTGACTTTTTTTTACTGACCCATTTCCACAAATACGTAACAACCAGTGAGCACACACATCGGTTGTATATACAGGATTGAAGCCTGGTCATTGACTCAAGTTGACACAACAAGGCGGAACCCTCAAGGCAGAAGATATGTTTACTGAGACCAAGACCATGTTGAATGGTATTATTCAAGTATAGGCTCATGCTTTGAATTTTTCAAACCGATGATTTGTTTTCCATCAGTGTTTAGGCTATGATTCAAAAGATGCAATTGCACTTGGTTGAGTTATAGGTTTCTGAACTACGGACCCAGCAACATATGGCTTTTGTGACTACATGTACATATCTAAGGAGCGCAAGCTTCGGGTACAAGCCATCCATCAGAGTGATAATAACATACGGTCGGCTTTCATTCGTCTACTCTGAGATTCAATCTGAACTACACCTGGCCATAGAACAACAATGTAGAGGGAAGAATTTCATTTTCACATATCTTTCTTAAGGAACGAGCTCAGATTCATTATACATATAATGGAAAGCGGTATATATGACACATGTCGACGGCCTTGACAATATACACATCTGCAGCTCGTCTACCATCTGTTAGAAACTGACCTGCCTCATCGTACATGAAAGCGGCTGCATGTAGTACGTGAGAAATATGACCGAAAGAGCTTTATACACAAGAGTAAAAAAAATGAATTACATGTTGTTGCTATGTATGTAATATGCTATGCTACTAACTCCAAACTCAATGCTGTAACAACGCCCCAAATAACAAGAAACCTTGACAACAATGTTCTCAATAGACTAAATCAATGCCTCGCTCGTCCTGTATGATCATGCTTGAAGCTACGCTCTGAAAACCTTGGCGGTAGAGCCCTTGACCGGAAGTGCCTCTGCTGCAGGCTGACTCCAAGCCGCAATGATGGGCACAGGCCCATAGACTGGTGCGGGAGCAGGTACTGGTACGGGAGCGGGCACTGGTACGGGAGCGGGCACCGGTACAGGCTTCGGAACTGGCGCAGGCACCGGTACGGGAGCGGGCACTGGTACGGGAGCGGGCACCGGTACAGGCTTCGGAACTGGCGCAGGCACCGGTACGGGAGCGGGCACTGGTACGGGAGCGGGCACCGGTACAGGCTTCGGAACTGGCGCAGGCACCGGTACGGGAGCGGGCACTGGTACGGGAGCGGGCACCGGCACAGGCTTCGGCACTGGCACTGGCTCGGGAACCGGCACAGGAGCGGGCACTGGTACAGGCTTCGGAACTGGCGCAGGCACCGGTACGGGAGCGGGCACTGGTACGGGAGCGGGCACTGGTACGGGAGCCGGTACCGGTACGGGCTTCGGCACTGGCACTGGCTCGACAACCGGCACGGGCTCAGGTGGCGGCGCGGCCTTCTTCTTGTCTTTCTTGCCCTTTTTCTTAAAGCCTTCTGCTTCGAACTCATCGCTATCAGAGACGAGGTCCATGTTTTCCTCAGCACGCTCGGTGACAGGGAGAGGTGCGTCAGCAGCCGAGTCTGAATAGGCGGCTTGCACGAGCTCTGATCGTTGTATGTGATCACTGCTCTTGTGCATAATTAGGGCCCTTATATTGCGTTAGTTGAAACGGAATACTGATACAGAACGATGTTACTTACGGGTTCCTTCCAATCTCTTCATTGGTGACCGTGACCGAAACCGGGAGGCCATAGACACTGATGTCCAGGGCTGCCAGAGTAAAGAAGACAGTAATGAGCTTCATCGTCGTTTCTTTTCGCTGATATGATAAAATGTACAAGTTGCTTGATGAATTGTGTTGACTCGATGAAGATTAAACTCGATAGAGGCTTGACTTGTTAGGTAATTGGTTGTAGGGGAGGGTGTGTTTGTTGTTGCTAGAGGTAGGCTTAGATTGACTGGAAATCTGACTGCATTATATAAAGATTCGTTCAAGGCATTATACGAATAAGAGGTGCTTGAAGTTAGATCCAACGTACGTCAGAAGTCAAAAGATGCCGTCACTAGCTTGGTGACGTTGGAATTGCCATCCCAACTTACCTCCGAAACGTCTTCGGGCTTCCGAACTGGGAAACCCCCTTAATCGGGACTCGTGATCGGGTCCAGAAACTCGATGCGTAGGGCTTACTTGCTTCGGCAAGAAAGCCTCACTCGGCATCTGCCGAGGAACTACGACTCCCACGTGTCCCTTGTTTTATAGATGAACTTTGTGGAACGACCAATATCAATATTGTCGGTTTATTTGGTGAGAATCCATACCCTTTGGCTATCATGACGACCTTGCTATCACAGCCTGGGCCCCGGCGCCATCCTTGAATCACATTTGAAATCCACCGTGCAGCAGGCCGCGTTCCAGTCTGATAAAAACGAAGTTTGTGGTAGCGTGGTAGAAGATGGTCATGTCGGCATAAATATGACACAGACTATGGATTTAACGGGCCCGCGTGCTTGGAACTCCGATCCATCCAGGGTTTATGCGTATAAGCGTTGGAGCCAACCATAGTAAATCCCGATCTTGACAAACAGATGAAGTTTGAAACTTTGTTTCTGAGTGACATGCCTGTCTATGTCAGAAGACCCTTCGCTTGGCGTTGTGGTCAGTGGCCTAGAGTCCCCGCCAATGTGATTGATACGTCTATGAAACCATTATCGCAACCGGTACTGCTATTCGGCTCCTTTCCGGCCAAGAAGCGAGCGTCCCACGCCTTTGGGTGCATGCCACCACAATACGCATCGGGCTTGGAACCTAAAATAAGCATCATTATGCTCCATCTCGACCGTCTGATACCTTGAGCCGGCGAACAGCGATGCTGAATATGGATGATGCGTTCACTGGAAACCGACCTTTTAAATTTACGGGCTTTTCCTCTGAAAGGTGACATCACAACACAAACTCGTGGCAGCTGTCGGAACGCCACTTCGCCGCAGCCGAAGGTGCAAGAACAGAGGATCGAGATTGACGACTTTGTCTGCAAATGCCATTCTGATGACAACATGTTGCGCCCAGCATTACCAAAACATTGGTCTTTTGGCAATGGTTACGTAGTTAACTAGCTAGAGGTACTGGTACACAAAAGACAAGCAATTTTTAAGCGTTTCCTAGGCACCCTTGAAGCATCTTCCAACACACGATAAAACCGGTAAAACACCTCAAAGCTAAGAAGTACTACATTCCTTGCAACTTGCGCCAGAAACTTGTGTAGATATAGTCCTAATCGTGCCGTTGATGGTAACCATATACTCAACACGTTGGAATTTTGTTGCCCTTGTAAAGCTGGAGGCCTTGTACGGCGGCCCATCTGGTCTTAAGGTTCATCCCGATACCATCCCTTGTCACATCCAACGCGTGTACAACCAACGGCGCAAGGTTTCAGCTACCTACTCGTAGTATCAGAGGCCGAATGCGGATTACTAGCACGGGCACTTTTGGTTTTGTAACGGAAATTTAGCTCCGAGGACGATGTTAGCTGAACAACTTGCCGCACCTGGTGTGTTTTGCGATTACCACAAGAGTTTACGTCACACAATTCAAGGGTTGAAGTTCCGAACTTGGCCTGTACAGTTCAAACCCTCTCAATTGATAAAGGGACAACTATACCTTAGGAAGTTGAGAGCTTTATAAAATGCATTTCCACCGATCGATATCTGTACTTTGTTTGGCCGGAGATTCGCACCGTCGAAAGAAGACGATGCTTATCATATTGGCGTAGGTTAGGGTGATCAGGGCTAAGAGGTTTCAGAGGATTATAAGCTTTAGTTCTAAGCATTAGATAAGCGTGTTATGATCATGGTATCACGGAGATGTCAAGCGACATTGCCTTTCACTTTCATCCTTGAGTGGCTCTAAGATGATCAGTGTGAACAGGCATTCTGTGTTGTTTTAGGAGGCAGTGTTCCGGCATAAGGAGGGCAGACTGAAACCAGACCTAGTTAGCCGTGTATTTACACTCCGCATCGGTCCCTTGCAAGTTTCGATAATTTGTGCCAGTAACTGTCTTCGCGTCCAGCTGATGTCCATCTCTCTTCATTAGCCCACCAGACCAGTTGGCAGCGATGACTGACTACGATACGTAAATGACGAATCATTCGTGGGTGGATTATGCGTCACATCTCTCTAAGTTGAAACACTTGAACCATTCAAGTTCGTACGTAGTTCATAACTCTCGTAAGCGGCAACAGACCCTGATTAGCGACCTACTTGTTGACACCACCTACGCCAGTACATTGACGAGAACATCCCCCGACTGCCATCTTTTGATGTTGTCCACTTGCTGCTCATACCAGTCACTGAGCGTATTCTCCTCGACATACCCCATGTGAGGCGTTAATAGAACTCTACTGCGTCCGTCCTGTCCCCAGTTCACCGTACGCCACTCGCTGTCCAGAGGCAACGGCTCGAGGTCGAAAACATCCAGAGCACAGCCCCGAATCCCACCTCTCTTCAGCACATCCAGCAGGTCCTTCTCGACTACGATCGGTCCGCGAGACGTGTTGACGAAAAACGCGGACTTTTTCATCTTGGAAAGGTCTTCGGCCTTGATAAGCCCCCGGGAGCGATCAGAGAGCACGAGGTGAACACTGAGGACGTCAGCAGTACTAAAAAGCTGGTCTCGGCTGACAACCTTGAAGGTCTTTTCCCCATCGGGCCCCTCGACAGGCAAGCCCTCGGCCTTTGCCTTCTCGTCGGCAGCTTCCTGCGTCAGGTTCGAGCTCCAAGCGATGATCTTCATGCCAAATGCCAAGTGCATAATCTTGGCCGTCGAGACACCGAGGCGCCCCAGCCCCACGACGCCGAACGTCTTGGCTGTTAGGCCGGTGGCTAGATCCGTCTGCCACAGGCCCGACTTGACAGCCAGGTCGTCACGGGCGATGTTACGTGCCAAAGAGAGGATGAGTGTGACGCAGTGCTCCGTCGTGCTGTTTGTGCCGACCTGTTTACCGGTGGACTTTCCCGCAGTGCCAGCAACGGGGATGCCACGCTCGGCGAAGGCGGGAAGGTCGAGGCTGTTGTTACGCACGCCAGTTGTGAGGAGAAGCTTGAGATTGGGCAGCCTCGCGATGAGTTCCTTTGGGAACGGGGTGCGTTCCCTCATAGTACCTTGTGCTGCATGTTAGTCTAGACGACCTTTTTGCTGTGGAAGAAATGCAGAAGGGGGTGCTGGCATCATGATTGGATGCAAAGATACCATAAAAAACTGAGAAGGGGTGTGATTACAGATTACATCGAACGGCTCTAGCCTCGAGACCAAGGTATCCCTGACAGGCTCAGGGGTTCCGGGGTGGTTGTAGGGCAGTATGGTGTCCTTGAAGAAGGTGACATCGAAGAGCGACTTGTCCAGCTTGCTGAAATGGGGCTCCGAGATGCCCTGGTAGTCATCCAGAACGGCGATCTTGAGCTGAGTGGCTTGGACCATGGCTGTACGGAGTCTAGAACCAAAAGGGCGCCTTATGGGGCTGCGTATGCACGGCCAGATGGGGCGGAAGGATTCCCGGTGAGCTAAAGTCGGAGCTGACTGGCGTAGTGGTGTTGATATACAACCGAGGCGAATTGGCAAGCGAAACAGCCTCATGCAAGTCTGCGGGCGTTCAAGATCGAGGTCAGGAACGTCGCGAGCGATATATACTAGGCTATAGAAGTGTTCAACGGCGAGCGCTGGACATATAAGGTGCTTTGAGTTCACGGCTTGGGGTTTGATGATAGAAACGGTAGCTTAACGAGGCATCTCTAAGCCAGGTCGGCAGGCTTGGTGGAGCGCGTATCTAATCAGGTACGAGAAGGCGAATGTGCATACGCAGCCTTACTAGCACTCGGCACTGATAGTTTCAGGCAGTTCGGAGGAACAGGTTGATCAGAGAGACAACGAGAGCTTTCAAAAAGGAAGCAGGTTTGATTTGGAGCGTGGTTGAGAGGATCATGCCTTTGCCTTGACTACAGCTTGAGATGGTGCCGCGAATGAAATGACAAAACACGGAATGAGGGGAACTGGATGAGGGTACCGGGCCGGTTCCGGATTCCCGATAACCTCGGCGAGCGGCGTAGTCCTCTGGCCGCAAATGTCACATTTCCTTCCCGGCAGTGGACCCTACCATGTTGTTAGCGTTCTTGCGGCAACAATACGTATTGGTTTATGAAAAGTGGTACGTCGGTATATGTCGGCATCAGACCCGGGTTGACACGGCGGTCTATGTATTGGGTCATCTAATCAAGACGAGTCATAGCATTGAAAACAACGGCCCCCTATCTCTCTCATTATCTCTGGTGCTTATCGTACTCTTTGTCATCCACCGGTCGGCCCCGCATTGCTTTAGAAGTCCAGATCTCTGGGTCACCGGGACTGTTACAGGAGTATGACAGACCGCTTTCTGCCAAATGCCCCGCGTCGGTTCCCCATCTCACTGGGTAGGCTATCCGTAGTCATGGACAACCCATGAAGCCCGTTCGGACTCTGGAGTTGAGATGGAGATTGCCCGGAAGCGAGTGGAGTTGACATTGGAACTACCTTAGTTTACGGATACAGAGTACCAACGTAACAATACCTGACCCTGGCCACTCCCACTTCAAGTGCTGGACAATGTGGATAGGAGCGTGTTTTCTTCGGACCATTGCAAATGACGCCATCGCCCTGGCACCCCATTCGAGAGAGGAAAAAACCACTTGCCAAAAGCCTTTAGCAACTTTCGACGCGTAGCGGAAATCGGATAATCCTTGGGGGCATGCTGTCTCCGTGCTGTCGCACACATCTGAGGCACAGTGGCACAGTGGCACGGTGGGTTGCTCTCACCGTTATCCGTAAGGACTGTCAGTTATCCCCTCTCATCTCCTTCGCCCCTTTGCCCCCCGTCATTGAACCGGCGCCTGGATACCAAGAGGTAGAGGTAGGACCAGAGCATAAGTTCCCAGCCAAGCAGACCAGGGGGAACCATCGGCGCACCCAAATTCGGGTTGATCGGTGCGCGCAACTGCCAAGATGTTCCCATTCCTACCGACGAATGAAGATTCCTTGCCGGTCTCGTTGGGCGGTTGGATGTTCGTCGCGCAGCAGACAGGGACCCCCTTTCCCTCTTTCTCCTGTTCCCGCAGTCTACGGACACGACATGCCCTCTTGGGCCTGGCGTCTTGGTATTGTGTACGATTGGTCCTTTAGGATTTCGAACATGAATCGTTAGTCAACACTTGATTGGCGAGTGGCCTCTCGATTGCCTCCCTACAGGCATTTCGTGGAGTGTGTTATCACGATTAGCCCCAGGCCAGGCTTCAGCGAGGAATGGCAAGCCCAGGAAACATATCATTCGCCGCTCACCAATGTAACGTGGTGTTGGTGGTCCATGACAAGCTTTCCCTCTATTCTGCGCGTGTCTCTCGGCCTAGTTCTCGGCGCTGCCGTGTGCTCTTGGAGGCCGCTGCGCCAGCGCCCATCCCGTCGCGGCGTCGCCTTGACTCGGGGGCCAGTGGGCTCGCCTGGGTCTGAGGAAATGCCCTTAAGCACTGTCAAGCTTTGCCGCGGCAAGCCTCTGCCACCCTCTGTTCCCCGTCCTCTGTCGGCGCTTATGCGAGTCGCAAACTTGTCGCTCTAAGCAAAATCTCGGCAAGGACTGGAGCGGCTGGGCAGAAGCTGGGCAAGCTGTAAGGTGACAGAAACAGACGTTCCTGACAACGTCGCGTCTTCTTGCCAAGAGGCAACCGATTATGGCGTGGTCACAGTTTGTCTAAATAGGCACGCGGATAGTTTCCAGAGCAAGATGGCTTGCTCCAAGCTCCCCCCTACGGGACGCCACCTTCAGCCTGCCCATAGGGGACTTATCCTCGCATCCTCACCGGTCCCGTCCGTCAGCGCCGACTCCATCACTGTGCAGGCGTTCGTCCCGATGTGTGGCACCCTCTGAGCTCATGTGACTTGCCAGTCGGCCAGGGAGGGGGGGGGGACTCGATGGGGTTTGGAACACCCCGATTCACGGATGGGGGCGAACAAATCGATGGATCCGAGCAATCATCAGGTAATGAACACCACTCTTATCAGCTCGCAGAAAGCACCCAGTCCGCACGAGAGCCAAGAGAAAGGAGAGTGAAGCCATCACCCTCTTGTCGGGCGCGCGCATCAGGGATTGGCTTCCTGCGGCACAATAATTGTGACCAGGCCAAGAAACCGGGCGACACACATGCCTCTCTGGGGATCAACAGTCTGGCAGCCAAGATAAAGTCAGGCCAGTGCAGACGGTTCTCGTAAATGGCCTTCCATCTTCTCTCTAGGTAGATAAGCCGGCCAGACCGGCCTTCCATCCCTTCCTTCTCGCTTATGCCCTCATCGAGACACGCACATCCAACAGAGCCGCCTCTGGCAATGCCGTGACGAGTAGCTGTGACATGCCGACCTCATACAAGCCGCGAGTGGTGCGGCGAGCTCTGCTCGCGCTACCCACCTCACACATTCGATAATATGTCAAACCATCCCACACGGGGGCGGGCGAGACCTCTGGTGGGACTGATTACGCCCGTCAAGTCGAAGTTTCTCTGGTCTGTATCCCTCGTCCACACACTGTTGGGCCGGCGCAACGAGTTGTTGGCACGCAACATTGCGACAGCGTTGAGCGAGGCGGGATTTCGCAGGAGATGCCTCGGCAGCGCTACTGCGAGAATGTATGGCCAAGAAATCAAGCTATGAGGCAAAGCTTGGAACATGCTGGCAACCGAGCCTTGGCCCTCGGCGGAAACGAGACAACCGGGGCGTATCTTCTCGCTGTCTGTGAATGGTATCCGTCGCCGGCCGGCGCTACTCAGTAGACGGAATCCTACCCATGTCTCCATCCCAGTCCCTTGAAACCCCGTACTTTACGGATAGTTGCGGACAAATGCCACTATCTCTCTGGAGTTTGGAGGACGCTGCCCAGGAATCTGGCACCTCTTGACTAAGAGAAAACCCTGAAGCGCGCACCCGCCACTCTAGGTATGCTAGACTACTCTGTACCTAGCACCGTCTTAGACCGGGGGGGACTCCCACATTCCCCCGACCCCCTTGAACCTGCACAATTTCGGCGGTATTCAGTGGGGATGGGGTCAGATATGAATCGCTCACCCGATTGGTCTTACCGTGAAAGCTGATCCAAAAGGCCCTTCGAATGGGGCCGTTCCAAGAACTGCGGACAAAAATCCCCTGGGGTCTACGTCCGAACGCGGGATAGCCCCCCTCCTCGCGGCCAACCAAGCAGGGGGAGGTGATACATGGACGGCGAGACATTAAGCTTATGGGCCACAGCGACGTCTCTTATCATTTGGGAGGGTAGTTGGTGGGGTGTTTGGTGACGGGGGAAGGGCCAGAGAAGAAGAAGAATGAAGGAAGAGTTGCGTGGGAGTGGTATGGGAGGGCATACATACGCAGTACATCAGACCAAAGGTGTCAACCCCGTCTAGGTAGCAATCTACAAGACGGGCGACATCATGATGCGCGGACGCGGCAACCCTCGGCTCCCAACTCAACCTTTACTATTTCGAGGACACAACCTCGAGCCAAGGCCGCAGAAACCCATCCATCTTCTTTCGATGGCCGCCGTTTCCAAACATCACCTCCCCCCTCTGGCGCCGTTGCCGAACCTTGGCGAAACGTATCGTCGCACAGCGAACGATGTCGAGCTGCGCCTTCGCATCACCCACCAACCTCCGGTGGCCTACCTACTAGGCTGATTCGGTAGCGGCAGGACGCAGCATGCCCACCTATCGGGCATGGCCATTTGCGTTCGCTGAAGGAAGGAAGCTAATCAACGGCAATCGTTCCATGGTGTGTGTGTGTGTGTGTGTGTGTGTGTGTGTGGCGCATCCGCGAATCAACGGCTTGGGGTAGCAGTCTCACTTCGGTCATCATCAGCCAGCCCGCCCACTTGAATCCTTTCCCGCCCATCGTGCAGAACACGCATTTGTTCTCGAAGCCGCGCCAGAAGCAGGTTGCAGTAGAGGGACGCTAGGCAGCACAGGGCGGGCAGGCTGATGTCTCTTCCGCGAACCGAGAGGGGACGCCAATACGGGTAGAGCCATCTCTTTGTTGCACCACCATCACAGCGCGCGCGAGAGAGTCTCGTACCAGCACACTTACAGAAGTCAGGTCCGACAGACGCTCCAATAACGGCTGTGGAGCGAGCGCCGTGGCGTCGATGCCAAGGTCGATCAACGTTACGACCGAGGTCCTTGGCAGTTCCGTTAAGCTCTCAACACCTAGCCGAGTTTCCGCCACGGCCAGCAGGGCGCGAGACAAGAGAGTCCTACATGTTGGTGATGTGAGGCAGAGTGCTGAGTTTGTTGGACAGAGTTAGGCTATATGGCCGGACTTCTCTGTACCAAGTTGCAAATCATGAATCCGTCAAAGCAGAGTGAGTGTGCATGTATCTATCGCGCCCCGTCAGTAACCCGTTACCAATCGCAGACACTGATTGCAGTACATGCTATGTAACAGCACCGCCGCCTGTTTGCCTGTTTGACCTGCCTAATCGGGACATTTGTCCTGGAGCCCATCACCGTCCATCCCATTCAGCTCCATTAGGGCCCATCATCTCTCCCTGACTGGGGTTGGCCGTCATCCACGAATGGCTTCTGTCTCGGTCCAGCCTGCCTTCGCCTGTTGGAGCGTGCGTTGCCATATTACCATGGGGGAGGTAGGTAGAGTCCGTAGTTGCGCCGCCCACCTCCGGCTTTTCTTCGACGGCGCCCCCTACACCCACACCTCGCCCGCCCGACTCCGATGGTACTACTGCGGTATCTACGCAGTAGTTCAAACCAGGTACTATGACTATGTGCTACCATGTATGTATCATGTCGTGTGCGGCGTTGCTTTCGACTCTGCACCGCTAGCTCAGAGATAACGTGGGCGAGAAAACCTACATAGTATTAGTCCCTTTCGCCCCCGTCCCGTGGCGATGGTTATGGCCAACGCGAGATCAACTTCCACGCCCGGCGGCGCCCCCCGCGCGCACACACGCACGAGCATGGCACCAAGAACACCGAGGAACCTTGTTGTCGTGGTGGAAGCAAACCTTGCCAAGCTTTCTCCCCCCTCTCCCCCTTTGATCGATTGGCCCGTCCCAAGCCATCCCATGCTACCTACCTCTTCCCGTCCGTGTGCTTGACATGAGTCCCTTATCCTTGACACACCCCACTTCCATGCGCTAGAGTACCCTGTCCATGTCGGTCTGCGTATCTGCGGATACCAGCCAGCTGCCGAATGCAGTTGTGATGCGTCCTGCCACTATCTCGTTGCTGGGAAATACAGAGTATAAAGCATATGCCTCGACATGCTTTCTTGGTCGATGCCCTCCCCTCCCCCCCCCCCCCCCTCTCTCCTTAGCGATCAGCAGCCTTTACACCCAACGGCCAACAGCTCAGGTCCTCGTTCGACCCATTTGTCAATTGCTGTCAAAAGAGACTCGTTAACTCCTGTCTACCACTCCTCCCCGCTCTCAACATGAGCAACGCCGGAGGTCTCCAGGACGATGTCCTGGCCAAGGCCCACGTTCCCTCGGCCACCGTCCAGGGCACCGACAGAGAGACTCGCGGCTCTTTCGACGTGACCGCTGCCGCCGCTCCCACCATTGACGACCAGTACTACGACTCCAAGTCCGACGACGAGTACGCCGACAAGCCTACTGAGGAGGAGCTCAACACCCTCCGTCGTGTCTCGGGCCCGATTCACTGGGGCATCTACACCATCGCCTTTGCCGAGCTTTGCGAGCGTTTCTCCTACTATGGCTCCTCCGTCCTCTACACCAACTTCGTCATGCGCCCCCTCCCCCCCGGCTCGAAGACTGGTGCTACCTACGGTCAAGACATTCCTGCCGGTGCTCTGGGTATGGGCCAGAGGGCCTCCCAGGGTGTCAACTTGGTGAACCAGTTCTGGGCTTACCTCGTCCCCCTCTTCGGGTATGTTCCCACCCCCTCCGCTCATGAAATATCAACCGACATGTGAACTGACAATCTGCGCAGCGGTTGGTTGGCCGACTCCAGGCTTGGTCGCTACAAGGTCATTCACATCGCCATCGCTGTCTCGCTCATTGCCCACGTTATTCTCGTCATCTCCGCCACCCCCGCCGTCCTCTCCCAGGGCAAGGTCGCCTTTGCTCCCTTCTTCATCGGTCTCTTCACCCTGTGCTGCGGTACCGGTCTCTTCAAGGCCAACATTTCTCCCATGCTCGCCGAGCAGAACAAGGACACCCGCATGCGCGTCGAGGTCCAGAAGGGCGAGCGCGTCATCGTCGACCCCTCCGTCACCAACACCCGTATCTTCCTGTGGTTCTATTTCGCCATCAACTGCGGTGCCGTCAGTGGCCAGATTTCCATGGTCTTCGTCGAGAAGTACCACAGCTTCTGGCTGGCCTTCCTCCTGCCCACCATCCTCTTCGTCATCTGCCCCGTTGTCCTCTTCCTGAACAAGAAGAAGTACCACCTCACTCCCCCCACCGGCTCCGTTCTTGAGAAGTTCTTCCAAATGTCCAACTTCGCCGCCAAGCGCTCCGGCGGTATCACCAAGCTGAACTGGGAGAACGCCAAGCCCAGCAACGTCCCCGTCGCCGAGCGCCCCGGCTGGTTGACGTACGATGATGCCTGGGTTGACGAAGTCCGCCGTGGTCTGATGGCCTGCAAGGTCTTCCTTTTCCTGCCCGTCTTCTTCCTCGCCTACAACCAGATGACCAACAACCTGACCTCCCAGGCCGGTTCCATGGTTCTCGGTGGTGCCCCCAACGACGTTATCCAGAACCTGAACCCCCTGTCCATCATCGTCATGATTCCCATTCTGGACCACCTCGTCTACCCCGGTCTCCGCAAGTTGGGCATTAACTTCACCCCCATCAAGCGTATGACCACTGGTTTCTTGTTCGCTACCGCCTCCATGGTTGCTGCTGCCGTCATGCAGCACTACATCTACCAGATGTCTCCTTGCGGCAACCTCGCCACCATCTGCGAGGAGGGTCCTGCCCAGATCAACGTTTGGGCTCAGTGTCTCCCCTACATCTTCATCGGTCTTGCAGAGATCTTCACCAACGTCACCTCGTACGAGTACGCCTTCTCCAAGGCCCCCGAGAACATGAAGTCTCTCGTCATGTCCGTCAACTTGGCCATGAGCGCTGTCTCTGCCGCTCTCGGTCAGGCCTTCACTCCTCTCTCCGAGGACCCCCTCCTGGTATGGAACTACGCCACCACGGCCATCATTGCCTTTGTCGGTGGTGTTGCCTTCTGGTTCTGCTTCAAGCACCTTGACGGTGAGGAGGATGAGCTCAACCAGCTCAAGAAGACCAAGTTCCTTGGCTCCAACCAGCCCAATACTGCCGCTGACCAGGAAGACGCCAACCACACTCAGGTTTCTGAGAAGGTTTAATCCTGGGCCGATACCATCATGCCTTGCGCCCGCCCTCCCTCACCGGTGGATGTAACCCTAGTTGGTTGTAATGATTTCCCGCGTCAGATGATTCCCCGGCCGATGTGTCTTGCAGACCAGCCGCCAACCTCTTAGCTAGATAGATGCACATACATTGCATATAATGAAAAACATATTCAACAAAAAAACATGATAGTTTTCGACTGTATAAAGCTTGTCTTATGATTGAAGATGTTGCGCAGGGTTGGCTCTCAATTTGAATTGCGAGCCTCCGCACCAAGTAATGTCACCAAACAGTCTATTGGATGACGCCCATAGTGATAAGGAGCCTGAAACCATACATCAAAACTGTGTATGCTTATCACCACTTTTGACGGCTGTGAGCCATTCAACTGTACTTACCATCATTAGTCTGCTCCAGTTGATGTCGGTGAGAGATCATCTGAGCGCACTTCGGGAAACGTTGCATCGCCCAGGCAGTGATCTCTTATGGCATTTTTGGCCTCGGCTAACCCGAGAACCCGTTCGACGTTTGGGAGCGAGACCGTGGCGACAGCGCCTCTCCATCACGAAGTAGAGTCAAAGACCGGTTGAATACGGACCATCGAAGCGACGTATATGAGCAACTCTCATTTGAATTTACAAGTCAAGGCTTCAACCCTGGAGGCTAAGCCCGTGTGTCTCGAAGACCGCCCATAGTGGCCCTCTATGATAGAGTCACGCCCCTTTTCCACTAACATGTTTTCTCCTTTTTACCAGACTTTAACTATAACAGCACCCTCTCAAAGTCGATATCTGACAGCCCGGAGGTATCTCCAGGACATACGAGATGACCTTGGCCAACCGGCGTATCGCCTCTGCATTCTCGCTTCGTCTGGGACAGCACTGCACAAGTACAATCGGTGGCATTACCATCGCCTGTGACCTTGCAGGTGATATATCAAGGTCTAGATGTGAAACGATTAATAGGGCACAATGTCAAGATGGATAGTTCCCCTAGTAGCAAATTCCTTGGTTAGATTCGTGCAACGCTTGCTTGTCTGCAACGCCCGACGATCACGACATCAAGTACGTTACTTGTCTCTTAGAATTACCTAACTACCTAAAACGCATCATCTCCTTCGTAAACACCCCTTGATTCACCGCCTCAATAGCCTCCCCCTTCATCAGACCCTGTACACACGACTCGCCCACCAAAAGCCAATGATCTCCCTCTTTACGCACACAGTACGGCACATCGCCGCCCGCAAGCACGACAACATCATCTCCCTCTCGGATGTTCGATGGACCAATGCCCATTCTCCCATCTGCCGTAACCAAGAAGGCCCTATCAAAGCCATAGTTGTAAACCAGGCTCTTGTAGTAGTCTGCAGCCCCGTTGGAAGATAACTCTTGGAGTACGAAGAGGGCATTCGGATCCCCGCTCTGTTCTACGCACAAGGACAAGAGCGATGCGTCGTTTAGCAGCATATGATGGATATAGGCCGCGCCGTCTGTAACGATCTGCTCCCAGTCCCGGCCGACAAATGAATGCTGTTCGACCGTAGTTACGCTGACAAACTGTCTCGTCCAGGAGGGTATGGGATCCCTCTGGAGCATCTTCAGCGCCTCTGACAAGATGCGTGTCATCTGCTCTCTGAACGGCTGCTCGGGGTCGACCTTGCGAGAAGGATTGACGGCAAACGGCACAGCTACCTCGACAATGCCCACTCTGATACCCTCGAGTGAAAGCACCCGCGGATCGTCTTCATGACGGATCTCGAGTTCGAACCCAGACGCTGCAGAGAACTGTTCGAGGAAGCCGAGTCTGGCTGGCCTGGAATTGTCTCCGGCATGCACCCACGAGAGACTTGTCGCAATACCCTCGTTTGGATTCTTGAAATCGCTCCAGTCGGGGCACCACGAGGGTATATCTAGACTCTCCTCTCGCTGTCTTCTGGTGATGCTGCCATCGACACAACGTGCTCGGGTCAAAAAGGCAAGCGACCGACTCTGTTTCAGCATGTATCGCCCGACCCTCGGATACAGATCCGTCACGTCGATTCGATAGTCTGGTCTCAGCTCGGGAGGTATAGTAGCCGGATCCTGGCATTCGCGAGCCAGACCCATAAGTCCATAGATCTTGTCCCTCTGGTCGCTGGCGTTGAACTTGACCTGCGTGATCGAGACGAGCGCGTCAAGGGGCCACAGCGTCTGCGCCCGCTGGAGGTTAGCCATAGTGTCGATATTGCGCAGCTGCTCGGGCACTTGAGAGAGACGCATGTAGCCGTTTTTACGCAGCCAAGCCGCGGCCCAGGCAAAGTGACTCCAGGGGAAAGACTGATTCCCGTGGAGGAAGATGGGATCCTGCTTCGATAAGGCGACCTCCTGAACGACCCAGATCCTAGAAAACCACCGCCTCCCCATAAGGTTCTTGAGATGCGACCACCGAAAGTCTTCCCACGGCGGCAAACCGGAGGCTTCGTGTGCAGAGGGACGATACATGCAGACGGGTATGTCATTCGGCTCTGTGGCTCTGGGATTCTGCTGCCTAAAGATGTGGTATATGCTGTCCAGCAGCTCCCACGCGCCATAGCAGTCGGTATAGGTGGGACCGAGCCAAATGAGCGTCCTGATGGCGCTCCGGTACAGCTGGCCCATGAGGGAGACTTGGGACGCGCGCTCTGCGAGGTTGGACTGGTCGATGCAGATGCTGTCGATCCAGATGTGACGGACGGGGGGGTCGAGCTCGGAGTTGCTCTTTGCCAGTTGCGAGAGCCTGTGAACGCAGGCGGCGAGGTCGGCTCCGAGTGAGACGGCTCGGTTGTTTATGAGGACATCCTGGTAGCTGCGCTGGCTCGTCCAGCTATGGCTGAGGGCGTAATATGGTGAGGCATCGCGCAATTCCACTGTTTCTAGACTGCCCAATTCATCTGAGTCGGGGTCCGGATTCAGCCGCAGGAGTCGGACTTGGTTGGCCTTGAGAGGGCTGTATAGGCCGGCCTCTTTCGGGTCATGATGAGTGCTCATATTCGGTTGCGGCTGGAAAGATTTGAAGTAAGGCAGCGGGATCCGGCTCTCCTCCGTGGTTTGTACAGCTTATATAGGAAATAGACCCTGAGATGCAAGCCTCGTTGCATCAGCCTGACGTGCCGCCCCCCCCCCCCCCCCCCCCCCCAAAGGGAGTTAACCTGACATACAGTGCTGGGTCAGTAGTCTTGGAGAGGAATCTCACGTCAGTCTCGGGAGTGGGTCGGGCACACAGGCTGACTGCTACCCTACCATGCGCCTCGCCACAACAGCTACACGTGGCGACATACAGCCACAAATGGATACTGCATAGGGGCTCAGCCCACAATACATATTACACTTGAGGACCATTCTTGTGCATCCATGCTTGTATAGCTTGATGTAGTTATTGAATATGCCGTGGAGAAGAGAACACATTGGCACTGGCACTAGCTAGCACAAAAATGGGTACCGATGGCTGGCAACAGTTTAGATTGAAGATGGGCACCCGTCAACAAATCGAGAATTACCCCGGAATGGTGCTGTTCTCCATTGGGTTAGGTATCTGGAACTACTTAAAACTGGAGAATAGTCTTGTGGCAACTGATAAGCCTCCCGCTATAGGTTTCCAGGATATGTCAATTTGCTATACAAGCCATGCCTCCCTCCATTTTGCAAGTTGTAAGCAAGCTAAAACTGTGCCCTGAACTAATTACCCGGTATACATGAGGTTCCTCTTTTTCCGTTGCCGTCTCTCATGCACATTTACAGCTTAGCAGGAAGTCGACCACTCTGCTGAGCTGTCCATGTGGAAATAAGATCCACCAGCGTGGGCGACAAGGTGTCGTAAGTCTCTAGCCCAACTGTTTTGAACTTGCGCCGCACTTCATCGATGCCCTTGGGATGGAACCCTTGTTCAATTATAGATGACACGAAAGCCGCAAACTGGGGTTCCTGCCATCCCTTTTGATCCGACAACTCGACATGGACGAAGTCCAAGCCTTTGAAGGGGTGAGGCTTCTCGATGCGGCCGTACATGTGAACCCCGCACTCCTTGCAGGCATTTCGGAGAATGACTGCCGAGTTGTCGATAATGTGGAGCTTCTCCGCGTTGGCTGTCACCTTGACCTGCTCCCTAGGAATAACGCCGACGACGGAGAAGAGGGCGCCAGCGGGCTTCCAGCATTTCGAGCATCCACAAGCGTGGTTGTGGGCAACATTGCCTCCAAGTGAGACCTCCACTGGCCTTTTCCTACAATGGCAGCGTAGTTTGCCGCCCGAGAAGTTGGGATTGCCTTTGGTGATGCCGTTATCGACCAGTGGATGAAGAGTTGGAGCCATGGTGGGTATGTTTGGATACGGTGGATTGAACAATCGGAAGTTCGAGCTTACAGACGAACAGTGACTTGAGGACCTTGATGGTTACGATTGGATGTATATAAAAGTAAGGACCTGTCACTTTTATACTGTTGCCATGTCATGAGTGTTGGGGGTGTTCTTCTCTACAGATACGCTGACGGGCGATTGACGGAACGGTTCCCGAGCCATCCCCGAACACGCCGGGCCGGGATCAACACCACATGTATTGGCGTACGTGATTCGATGAATTCCCCGCATTTCCATGTCGGATCCTGTCAAACAAGCGTTAAATCGAGCACGCAACTGGGATAAACTTGCCCGTTCGGTTTACTCTTTACGACTGCAGGGCTCTCGGTTGCTATTGCGAGGACTGCCAGTGCTCGGGTTCCGATCCGATTCGGTGCCGCTAATAATGAGGATACTACGCAAAGTTTCAGTATGAACGTCAACCCCTTCACCGTCGAGCCAAGTTGCATACCCCGCTCGCCTGTCGAACTTAAGACCTAAATCCGTGGCCCGAATGAGGCGGATATGTGTATGGAAGGAGCAAGGCGAGATGAAACTGTCGGCGTTAGGCTTAAAGAACATGGAATATTGGTGGATAGGAATGTGAAGGCCGAAAGATTGGGTCTTGGCCTCGTCAAAAGGTGTGATCCTAACAAGGCTTTCTTTTTGAGGAATTCCACATACTCCGATGACGGGGCCTGAGGCGAACTTGAGCTTCTTATTCTCTAATCGGGGGCGTCAATGATTGTAATAACTAGCTGATTCCGATTGTACCGGAGAAAGCTTGAATGTATCCACGTTCCTAGGCATGTTGGAGTTCATCCGTGTCCCATGCATGTTCATGATGCTTCAGACTAGTCCAGGCTCGGACATGGGTGCCATGTATGAGCTTTATAGAGACTTGACCTGGGTGATCAGGCTATCAAACCAGAACGACGTACTCGGGTCTCCTCATCAAATATTCGCCTGGTGTCTTTCAATTCCCACACTCTCGTCTCTTCAGAGAGATCCGATCTGCGTTGTTCTTTCCGATTCTCGCCAAGCTTATATGCAACAATAATTACAAACTGACCATAAGAAGATTCCTACTCAAACGATCATTTCAAAGGAGAAAACGGTTTCCCGAAGATGTGAGAATTGACGGAGTGTGCAACATCGGGTCCAAAGATTCTCCAATCTTCCGATTTGCCCGTCAATATCATATTCATGACTTGAATTACAAGCAATCTACATACGTACAACTGCACATACAGAATGCTTTATTACTGTATTTGTTTTATGATTCTTCGCCAGTCGATAGCTGGGCATCACATTTTAATCGCATCATAGTTCTTGCGGACCCCCTTGGCTGCTCAACCCCATCGCCAGCGTTCCCTTGCAGGTTTAGAATCGTCAAATTTCGGTTTCCCTTCGTAATCGAACGATAAGGCTACAGCTCTTCCACAAGTCCGAGGCATGTATGAGGAACCGCGTGGCAAGTTGCTGCGCAAAGTTGGGATTATCTTGAATCCAGACCAGAAGTCAAATCCTAGGCGTTCATGGTTTCAGTGCGAGTAAATCACCTTGTCAATCAGAGATTGTTATGACAATAGTCCAAGCGTTATGTAAAGCCTGTTTCGAAGAGTTTCAATAACCTGTCAGGATACAGATCGTAAAGCAGCTGCTCAAGCAGATGGGATGTCTGCCCATGAGTTCAACCCAGGAGGCTCTTAGTGGATTGCCATTCCGTGGAATCTGCGTTCGGAGCTTCTTCGGGTCGTCACCCTCTAGCCAATAGGGTGAGTTAGGTAAGCCTCGCCGCTTTTGCTCACCTTCCACAAGAACCTAGGTGAGGTCAGGGTGATATCAGGGTGAGGCTAGGGTGATATCAGGGTGAGGCCAGGGTAAGGCCTAAGTGAAACCAAAGCAATCCATATAGGTCAGAATTACTAAAAGAAAAAGCACTAATTATAATAAAAGCATTTACATAAAGTCCCTTAAACGATTAACACAGCCCTCCTAGCAGCTGTTCCGGATCTAATAGGAATAGCTAGGCTGCAATAGACTTAGGATATCGCACTAGCGTCTTGTGAAGTGACGTAGTGTAAAGGTAAAGGATAGTAAAAGTAAGTAATAATAAAGAAACTAAACAGATATTATAAAACAAAAGATAGGTCTAAAGACTAAGATTTTATTATAGTTAACCTCCTCTAGCTAAGAGATTAATAGGATAGTAACCTATATACCCCTAGAGTATATAAATATCTATATACTTCTAAAGATATTATCCTAATATCTTATACCTATCTTTATTTTATAATAAGTACCTCCCTTTAAAAAGAAGTACTTATTATAAGTATACTAAAATATAAGAAAGAAAAGTTACTATTAATTTACTATATTATCTATTACTTTTCTTCTAGATCTTATATATTTCTCTTTTACTTATTATTATCTCTAAAGTTAATTCCTATAGTATAATACTGTTGCAATACTTAGCATTACTAAACCCACTAGGTTTAACGGGTTTATCCCTAATACCCACTACAGCTATTAGCCGTAGTTTAGCCGTAGTATCCACTACAGCTAATAGTATATTTTACTACCTATTTAACTAAGCAGCCTATAATAGTTATACTTCTTAGTTATATATAATTAAACTAAAACCCCTTATTTATTACTCACCTATTAATATATATAGTTAACTATATTATAACCCCTTATAATAATACTTATACTAATTAGTAGTAGTTAATTTTATAGTAAACTACTACTATAATTTACTATAGATTAGTAAGGATTTACTAGAAAAGACAATTTAACTAAAAGAAACGCCTAAAGAGAGTTATACTATAGATAGAAAGCACGTAATAAAACCGCTTATAGATATAACTTATAATTATTTTATACTACTTACTAAGAAGACCCCTTATTACTTAATATAGTAGTAAGGAGCCTAATTAGCTAATTTAAAGTAAATAAGTAACTTACCTCTTTAGTAAGTAGAGAAGACGCTAAGAATATATAGCTATTTTATACCTCTTTATAACTTTATTACTTTATAAGAAGTTAATTTTAAACTATAAAAAACACCTTAATTTATACGCTATTAGATAATCTAACCTTTATATAGTTACTAAAAAGTAACTTATAAGTAAAGTTAAAAATAATAAAAACCCTATATAATAACTCCACTTTAAGTATAAAGTATAGAATAGTATTAAAAGCTTTTTTATTAAAAACCTTAGTAGAGGATAAATTCTTTATAAGATTACTATTAAATACGTTACTACTAAGTAATAAAGAGTCTAAAGTAAAAGAAGTACTAGTAAGAATTATAAAATCTTAGTTAAAAGTAGTAAAAACAGTATAAACCTCTCTAAAATCTATATTAGAGACTATAAAGCCTAAAGCTATATTTTAAATACTAAAAAAACTTACTTACTATATTAATAAATAACTATAAAGTATTATATAAATTAATAAAATACCTAATAACCTCTTAAGTAATAACTATAGAAAAGCGTTAGGTGCTATGATTATCTATAGAATAATAATCTTTACTAAAATAAATATAATTAAAGCTAACCTCTAAGATAGTACCTATTTATTCTTTAGTAGGTAGTTAAGAGATAATTTTTATACTATAGATAAAGACCTACTTATTAAATTCTTTAAATTTCTTATAAGATAAGGAGTATAGATCTTAAGAAGTAGTAATTCTAATATTATAAGTAAAATTTATAAACTTATTAACTATAAGGATTTCCCTATATAGAATAAGGAAATAATTAACTTAGTTATAAAGAAGTTTAGAAGGTTCTAAAAAAAAATTAAAGATAATAATTTCTATAATAAGATTACTAATAACTTTAATTCTTTATACCTATTAAACTACTAAACTAAAGTATTAAGAAATAACTAAAGGAAAACTATAAGCCTACTATAAGAACTACGTAAGGAACGTATAGATACCCTATTTATTAAGGAATCTTTATACCTTAATATAGAATTTACGCTACTACTACCTAAAGAAAGTTACTAACCTAGTTACTATATAAGTACTATTACTATAAATCTCCCTATAATAACTAAAGGTAGTAAAATTATAGCCTATTAAATAACTAACCTTACTAAGCTATACTTTAATAATACTATATTAAAGTATAGTACTAGTCCTTATAAAACTATTAACTTAAAACTCCTAATCTTTATAAATCTTTATATATAAGTAGGTATAGGTTATAGCTAATATAGTACTATAATTATAGTTATACTTACTAGTAAACTATAGGAGTATTACTTTACTACCCTTTATAACTATACTAGTAATTCTAACGTATTAATAGTAGAGATTAAGGCTTAGTTTAAAGGAGATAAAGTCTACTAAGTCTATATAACTAAGCTTTACTATATTAACTTTAAGCTAGTTACTTATAAGAACCTTAGTAAGAATAAGCTAGAAGTTCTTAACCTCCTTATTAATAAGGTAAACTTACTTATAAAATTAGTAAAATAACATAGACTTCTAAGTAATAAGGAATATTATAACATATTAATTACTTATTACTAAGGTATCCCTAAGTACGCTATAGTACTTTTTAACCTACTAGTAAAATATAATACGTTATATATATAACTTTATAATAGTATAGGTAATATAGTTATAATTTATAAAGCTAAGGTATAGTATTATACTAAATAGATATAAAAAGAAAACAACTAATTCTAAGTTAACTATAAGTATAATAGTTATAATAGCTATTAGTTATAGTAATATTAATATAACTATATATATAGTTTATATAGAAAACCTTATAAAAGAGGGAATTTTACTATAAAGAAGTACTTTATTTATAGTAAAACTAGCTATTAGTTAACTAAGTATTTAATAGAAAAACGTAACGTATCCTTTTAGAAATATAAAAGCTAATATTTTATAAAGACTTTACTAGGATTTACCTAGTTCCTTATAAAATATAAAAAACTAAAGGCTACTACCTATAATAAGACTAAAGAGAAATATAAAAGTAGTAATAAGGATACTAGCCCCTATAATAATAATACCTTCTTTATATTTATAACCTTTTATAGTAAAAAAGTAGTTAATAGCCTTAAAGTCTTTAAATAACTTTATAACTAGGCTACCTACTATATAATTACCTATAATAACCCTCTTTACTATAGGCTTACTATAAAGAGTAATAGTAATAGTAAGGTATTTACCTTTAATAACTAATATACTATAATAACCTTCTAAGGTATTATACCTAATACTAGTGTAGCCTATATATTAACTATAGGTTAATAGTAATATTACACCCTCTATAAGCACCTTAATATAAAGCTACTACTTAATATAACTTATACTAGTAAAGCTAGTATTTACTTTAGTAGTAGTAAGAATTTTAAGTCCTTTAGAGCTATAAAAGTACTTATACTAATTAGTAAACTTACCTTTTATATTATAACTTTAGATATACTATTTCTCTTCTACCTAAAGAATATAGATAATAATAGTATTAGATTTAATAATCTTACTAACTTACTTATTAAAGGTAAGATGGTTATACCTATTATCTATAAATAGGGTTATATATAAATACTTTTAGAATTACCTAAGCGAAGCGTAGTAAATTACTATCTAACTAATACTAAGCTATAGTAGATTTACTATAGATTTAGCTACCTATTAGTTTAGTAACTTTATAAAGTACTCTAACGTATTAGTAAAGTAGTAGAAATCTTATTAATTAAGGAGATTAATAAATTCTACTATTACTACTAGCTAAACGTAAAGGCTTTAGAAAGATTTAAATCTACCTTTTATAATAACTATAAGTTTAACTATAAGATTCTTATAGATATAATATATCTTAATAGTAATAAGCTAATACTTTATATTATTAATAAAGCTATTACGTTTAATATAGTAAGGTTTTTATACTTTATTACTATAGAATATATATAGAAAGCACTATAAATATACTAAATTAATATATACTTTAGTCTATTAGACTAGATTATTATAGACGCTAGCCTTAACTTCTATATAGCTAAGTTTAAACACACTACCTAAAGGTTATCTATTAAAGTAAAAAAAATACCTATTAAAGCCTATTAAAGTATTAGTAAAGTTAAATAGTATTATACTACTTTTTACTATATATATAAAGTAATTTATAGTAAATTAGATACTAAACCTAAAGTTATACTTTAACTTATAGTAAAAGTAATTAATAATACTACTAGCCTAGATAGCCTTATCTCTACCCTTCTTATATTTAGTATATACTATAATAAGGTAAAGTAGTCTTACGTTAAGGCTTAAAACAGTAAGGTAAAAACAAAGTCTATAAGTAGAAAGGCCTTATAGTCGTTACAGAGATAGCAGACATATAGACAGCTAATACATAGTTATTACTATAAGCTTATTACTTTTATATATATTAGTATTTTTATAATTTCTCTATTAATACTTTATCTTTTTAGATTTTCTCTTTAGATTAGGTCTAAGAATTAAAAGACCTATTAATTAGTATACGCTTTACTATAATTAAAGTTTATTAGAGGTAGGTGTAGTTTTTATACTTTTCCTTTAGCCTTTTTAGCTAGTAGGCCTAGCGCTTTCTTAATAGTGCCTAGAGGTAGATTCTATCCTTTAAGATAGTAAAGATCTATCCTTTAGAAAGTAGTCTAACCCTTTTATATAGCTTATATAGATTAATAAATAATATAATATAAAACGTATTACCTTTATTATAGATATTAGAATAAAATTTAGTAACTATAAGTACTAATTTTATATAACCTATAACTCCTAATAGAGTAGTATAAAAGCTATATACTATTATACTATAAAGAATTAGGTCTATAAATCCCTTTATTAGCTTTATATATCCTACTAAAGTATTTCTCTCTCTACTTAACTAGGTTATATATTACCTACTAACTAACCTATCTAGCGTATATAGTAAGACTACCTATAATAATTCCTAAAGAAGAACCTAAAGAAGTTATTAGTACCTTTAAGTGGATATGCTACTAGAATATTACTAGGAACTAAAGCATCTTAAGGTAGGAATACTAAAGACCCTAAAGACCTCCCTTAAAGAGTTAAAAACAGCTAGCCTAAATAAGTATTACTTATTCCTATATCTCTTTATTCCTTATATATATACATTGTATTAAGAACTAAAGGAGACCCCTTAGTTAGGTAAGAGACTTTTAGATTTAAAACATACTAATATAAATAAGAAATAATAGTAGTCTTACTAAGCTAATAAGTGTAGTAAGGGTACTAGCTAGGTTAAAACTAATAAATAATAATAAGAGTAAAGAAATAAGAAGAGATATTAATAGAGTAAAATAAACGTATAAAATAGCTACTAAAAGTAATAAGGAGTTATATAGCTACTATACGCTAAGGACTAAAAAACGTCTACTTAACTTATTATATAAGAAGAATAAAGTTATTATTTAGTAATAAGCTATAAACTAGTAGCTAATTACTATTAATAAGAAATAATAATTATACTATATTTCTTATACTATTTAAACCTTTCTTAGATATAATCTAAGATATCTAACCCCTTTTATATTAACTCTAACTTAGAGGATAGCTCCTTAAAGGATAAGAATATTATATCTAGTCCTTTTATAGGCATAAGCTTTAATATAATATAGTAAAGAGCTCTTAACCTAAAGGAGGTTAATAATAGAGGTATATAAAGTCCTCTAAAGCAGAGTTTTTCTCCTAAGTCTACACCTATAACTACTAATAGTATAAATACCCTTATAAAGCATATAGTAACTATTACTAATTACCTCTAACTAGCCTAGTTAATTAATAAGTAACTAACTATTACGCCTATAACCCCTTACTCTATAGGAGCTCCTAAGTTTAAAAGTAATAATATATCTAACTTCTTAAATAAATATAATAATATAGCGTCTCTCTCTTAGAAAAGCGTAGCTAATAAGATTAAGGAAGTTTATATATATAGCACCCCTAACTTTACTAAGGCTATAGAATCCTATACTATAGGATAAGTCTCTTAGAATACTACTAAGGCTTAATTAATAAAGGTCTTTAGATTAGTAAACCTAAAGACTTATTAAAACCCTAATAAAAAGTTATAAAACCTTATTAATAGTCCTTATATTAAAGATAATAATCCTAGTAATATAATAACCCTTCTATTAATAATTTAAACGCTATAATATAAAGCTAAAGCTTATAGTAACACTACGCTAGCTAATTTAAAACTTATATATATTATTTTTTACTATTTTTTATAGTAAGCTATATAGGCTATTACTAAGACCCTTAGCTATAAAGTAACTAAGGTGCCTAAGAAGAGCTAGATACATATTAAAGATACACTAGTTTAATAGTCTAAGAATTAGCTTACCTTCTAATAGTTAACTAGGTAAGTTAAATTAAAGCCTATTACGCTACTACTATAAATTAATAAAATAAGCCTAGCTACTAAAACGTTAAATAGCTAAGTAAATACTGCTATTAGTTAAGCTATTACCTTTACTATAGACGCGCTTATAAATAACTTCTAAAACCTCTTAGTTAATAAGGTAGGAGTTTAAATAAAGTTTTAGGCACTAGTTAATTAGATTACCTAGCCTAATAGCTTTATAACTCTTAACATTAAAAACCTTAACCTTATAATAAAAAGGTATTAATAATAAGGATATTCTTAGACCTATAGTAATAATAACTATAGTTATAAAGGAGGTTATTATTATAAAAGAGGAAATAGATATAGATATAAAGGAGGTTATAGTAGCTACTAAAACTACTAAAGCGTATAATAATAATACTATAATCCCTTTTATACTAATAGTACCTATTAGTTTTATAAATCTATAGTATATATTATTCTTAGATATAATAAGGCCTACTGCTATATTACCTATAATATTTACTATTATAACGCTCCCTACTAGTTTATTAGTAGCATTAAAGATCCTAAAGTTATAGTTAAGGTTAGTATTATTAATAAAGGCTAGTAGAAGATATAGCCTAATAGTAAGATAATCTTCTATTATATTCTTACCTATAAGGAATCGTTTAAATTTATTATTAACGTAACCTATATTATATATTATAACTTTTATCCTAAACTAAAAAGTAATATTAGGAGGTATAAGTCTTATACTACTACTAGATTACTATAGAATAGGTCTATAAATTATACTTTAGTTAAAGAGGTTACCTTTATAAAAGACTATTTAAATTCCTTTTATATTACTACTTTATAAAAGTATACTAAAGATATCTATATAGTAAAGCGCACTAAGACCTCTAATTATTAATATAAGCCTTATAGTACTTACTTCTAATATAAAGTACGCCTAATTAACCTACTAAATATTTAGTAACCTTAACTAAATACTACTAATAGAGTAATAGAGGTAGAAGATAATAAAGACTAGTAAGAAGAAGTCCCTAATATAGTAATAACTTTAAAAATAGAGAAGCCTCTAGACTCTTATTCTCCTTTTAAAGGCTTTAGTATATAAAGAAGCTAAACCCTTATATAAGAGATTATATATAAGCAAACAAATAATAAGATTTTAATACCTAAAGAGTTCCTTTAATAGGCTTAGCCTAAATATAATAACATAGTTTATTAGTAAGCTAAGGTAACTATAATAGACTATAAAGCTAAGCTTATAAAAGAAGCTTATAATATTTTTATTATAGTAGATAAACACCTTCTATAGTATTTTAATAAGGTAGGGAGCTAAGATAGCGCTATTTAAAGATATATAAAATAATAAAACTAAGCTAAAGGTTTTTTACCTAACCCTATAACGTTATAACCTATGATAACTAATACTTTAAAACATTTATAGACTTAATCTACTAACTTTAGAGTTAATTTAAT
The DNA here is from genome assembly GCA_034509685.1 of Colletotrichum cereale. Taxonomy (NCBI): domain Eukaryota; kingdom Fungi; phylum Ascomycota; class Sordariomycetes; order Glomerellales; family Glomerellaceae; genus Colletotrichum; species Colletotrichum cereale. The sequence goes on along the minus strand of JASUDE010000277.1, from coordinate 18,933 downwards.
TAATATAGTCTTTAAAGAAATAAACGCTATTAACCCTAATTTAAAATAAGCTTATACTACTATATCTTAACGTATTATAGTATATAACTTTATAGTAACCTATTAGTAGCTTACTATTATACTATATAACTTCTATAATATCCTAGTAAGGGGAATTCTTAATAGTAATTTAGTAATTAATCTTATAAGTAAATTATTTATCTACTAAATAGGCCTATAGGATAATATAGTTAAGACTAACCTAAGGATTAAAGGCATTACTAACTAGACTTACTATATTTAATTCTTAGGCGTAATTATAGATAACGTCTACCTAAGAGACAACTATATTAATAATATTAGCTTTTTTATTTTCCTAAAAGGTATATATAATAAAAACCTTATCCTTAGTGCACCCTTTATCTTAAAGACTTATATATCTTTAGAGTATTCTTAAAACTAGATTATAAGGCTCTTTTAGTCTATAAATACTAAGATCTATATTCCCTTATTATTCTATACTAAAGGTTTAACTACTAGGTTCTTAGACTTTATTACTAATATAAATTATTTCCTTAACGTTTAACAGTCTAGATTACTTCCTATAGAGGAGAGAAAATAGTAGCCTCTATTATAAATCCTAACACAATAGGTAGCCTAGTCTTTCTAAAAAGCATTAACACCGTTAAAGAAGAAGAAGAGCTTAATATAACTCTAAATAGTATAAAGATATAAAATAATATATTAACAATATAATTAAACTATATTAACACTATACTACTAATACCTAACGATATTATAAACCAGCTTAAGAATAATAAAGAGGTTATAGTAATATTTAATAAGTATAAAGAAGTCTTTAATAACGTCTTAGAAGTAATAGTTAAAGCTATAATATAACTAAACCTATAACAAATCTATAAGATAATTTTAAAGGCTATAAAACATATAGAATCCTATAATAGTTATTCTCCTAACTCTTAATTTTATATTTATAAACCTAATAAGAAAAAGAAATTAAAAAAGAAGTAGAAATAAAAAAGCAAAACTCCTTATAATAAAAGCCTTAAAATAGTTTCCTATATTAACTATCTTTTTTAGTAATAAGACTTACTAACTACACCCCTTTTATTCTTACTTAATTTATAAGCTAAGCCTAATAATAACTAACTAATAGAAGAAGTCTATATAATATATAAGACTAAAGATAAAAAGATTATTCTAGTAGATAACGCACTATTAGATAGATTAATACCTAAAAGAGACCTAAAGTAGAAGCTAAAGGCCTAAGAGAAAGCAAAAAAGAACTTATAACCTAATCTTAATAGTCTATTTACAGACCTAATTACACTAAAGTTTTTAAATATTAAAAAAGGGTTTTAATTAATAAAAGATTAACTAAAAGCTATTTTAGCTATAGTAAACTATGTACTACTATAAGAGAAAAAACTCTTAAGTACTATTTTAATAGTATATAAGAAGGCATTAGCCTAGGAATTCTCCTATTATAGTTAAGTATATTCCTCTATTACCCCTCTATAAGTTATTAAGACTATTCCTTATAAGGCTTAGTAATTAAAAAGCATTCTTATCCTATAAGCTTTAGAGGAGGAGGTTATTAAGATTTTAAAGGATTAACTTAAACGTAGTACACTTAAGTAAAGTTATACTACTTATTATAACCTTTTCTTTCTAGTTAGGAAAAAAGATAGTAAGATACGCCTTATTAATTTAGTAATAAAGGTTAATAAGGTAATACTATAAGATAGTATATTACTACTAATAGTAGATAACTTTACTAAGGATTTCGTAATATATAAACTACTATTACTAATTAATATTTTCTCTAGATATAACTAAGTCCCTCTAGCTATAATAAGTAGAGATATAATAACTTTTACTACCCCTTTTAGCCTTTTTTAATACTATACTTTACCTTAAGGAGCTATAAACTTAGTCGCTTAATTTATACGTATTATAATTTAGATCCTCTATAACCTTATCCTAATATATTATAAAGCTTTCCTTAATAATATTATAATTTAAAGACCTACTTCTATATATAATAATATAAAGCTTTTAACTTATCTTAGTATTTATAGATTTATTTTTAAGTATTTAATTAATATTAATAAGGTCTTAGTAAACCTAAAGCTTATAGGTTATATAGTTATAGTAGTTAAGTCTAAATAGGCCTAAACTATAGTAATAATCGTTAGCTATATTTATAGAACTTCTAAACGTTACCCTAACTAAAAAAAGATAATTAAGATTTATAAATAGCTTACTTATAAAGATATTACTAATCTTAGGTCCTTCCTAAGCATTACGTCCTTCTATTAAATATAGGTTAAGGACTTTTTAATAATTATACACCCCCTTATAATATTATTATAAAAGAATACCTATTTTATATAGAAGTTAAAATAGTAAGCTATAATAAATATTCTTAAATCTAAACTAACTATAGCTTCTATACTTATCTTAATTAACTATAGTCCTAAAGGTAGTACTATTTACCTTATAGTAGATATAAGTAGTAGAAGATAAAGAGGAGTACTAAGTTAATTTATTAGTAACAAGCAAGTAGTTATAAGGTTTAAGAGTAGGATATAGGCTAGTATAAAGCTTAACTATAACGCTAAGAAACAGAAACTTTATAGAGTCCTAAAGGCTCTAAAACGCTACTATAACTACCTATACAGCTAACACTTTATCTTAGAGACTAATACCTAAACGCTAGTAGTATAACTTAATAGCGCTACTACTAACCTTCCTAGTGCCCTAGTTATTTAATAGATTACTTAGATCTATATATTTAACTTTAAAGTCTACTATATTAGGGGATTTTAAAATACTATAGTAGATAGATTATTATAAAAACTATAAAAACCCTTAAATACTTTAGATAAAGAAGTAGAAAAAGAAATTAATAACTAGATTAATTTATAGATCTTCTTTACTAATATAGAGACTAGATCTTTCTTTAAGGAAGCATAGTTATATAGTAATAGTAAAAAAATAAAGGAGGTTTATATAAATAATAATAACTCCCTTAATTACCTCCTAACAATACCCTCTACTATTTTAGATAATTTACAGACCTATTTAATAAAGTCTAAGTAGATTATATACTACTTATTAACATAAAAACAACTGCTAGGAGTTTATACTACCTAATACTAATAATTTAAAGGCAAAGCTTTAAACTATATTCTATAAGACTACTTACTCTTTACACAGCTAATAGTAATAAAACTAACACTATAATAAGTAGTTAATAACTATAAATAACACTATTACCTTATTATAAATACCTATACTAAAAGTAGCTATTATAGTAAAGAAGCTATAGTAAAAAGGCTTATAAACCGTTATATCTAAGATAGTATATATACTAAAGTAGTAGAGGCAGTTAAATCCTACCCTAACTATTAACTATAATAAAGACAGTAGGTTAATAACAAAAGAACTTATACTACCCCTAAAGGTTTACTATTTACATAAGTATCCCTAGATATATAACGCGTTAATAAATACTACTTAGTTAAGTTAAGAGACCTAATAATAGGTTAGCTAGAAGCCTAGTAGCTAAGGAAAGCTAATTTAAAAGGTGTTACTAAATTTATATAGGAAGAGATTATCTACTATTATAGTCTATATAGGGAATTAATTATTAATAGAAAACCTAAAAATAAGAAGTATATAATCTAATTTAATAAAAAGTATAATATAAAGAGGAGAGTTATATTAGCCTATAACCCTAAAGCTAATAGAGCTATAGAAATAAAACATTAACCTATTACCTATACGCTTTTAACTTTTATTAAAGGTATATAACTTAATCCCTAGCTATATCTCTCTACTACCCTATTTATAGATTAAACTAGTGTTTATTTCCCTACTAGCTTTAGCCCTTTCTACTTAATATATAGATATAAAGCTATTACTCTAATTAAGACCTTTACACCTATATAGTAGGTCTTAGACTAAGCTTTAGTTATAATAAGAGAGGAAGAGGTCTAAATAAGACTATAAGCCTTTCTTTAGCTTAATAAGGATTATAATAAAGCCTAGAAAGCTATAGTAATATAATATTAAAAGGCTATAGAATATTATAATAAAAGACATACCTACACCTAGTAAGAAAAGCAACTTAAAGTAGGAGACTTAGTCTTAGTGTTTAACGTTAAAAGGTTAATTAATAAGTCTATAATTATAAAGCTTAACTACTAATAGTAGAGACTATTTAAGATTTTATCTTAGGCCTTTAACACACTATTATACCGTTTAGTAATATTATCTAAAGATAAAGTTATTAGGAAAACATTTAGTAGTAACTAACTATAAAAATTCATTAAGGCACCTAATAGGTATTAGGAACCTATTAATCTAGAGATTCTTAGATCTAATCTAGAATAAAACATTATAAAAGTCTTCCCTACGTTTAAATAAAAACAACTTAAAGAAGATAATATTAAAGATAAAGAGGTAGAGAAACCCTTATTACCTAAGGAAAAGAATAAAGATAAGTCCTTTTAAGCTATTATTATAAGGTCTAGATAGTATTTAGTAGACCTTAAAGTAGTATATAAAAGGGTAAAATAATAGACTTTAGAAGTAGTAATACCTAGTATAAGTGTAGAGAAAGGTAAGAACTATATAGAGATAGAAGAACTAAAAGATATATAATTTCTTTTATTAAAGACTATTTATCTATAAGACCCTTTCCTTTAACTTATTCTTAGACCTATCTTTATATTACTTTTATAATTTCCTTTATTATTTACTTTAAAAGTAAAGAAAGCTTAATTCTAAAGTTTTATTTCCCTATTTTATATCTTTTTAACTAATTAAAGTCCTAAGGAGGATATAACTTACTTAGTAGTAAAGTATATTAGCTATTAAAAAGTAAATAGGTAATAAGCGTAGTAAAACGATACGCTAGGCTTAAACTCTATAGCCTAAGCTAGGTGCTTCTGTTTAAGGAACTATTAGAAGTTAAATTAGTTAATAGTGCTTATACCTATAGTTATTAAGATTCTAAAGTTAGGGATAAGGAGCCTATTAAACTTACTACTTTTTCTCTTTTTTCTCTTCTTCTTAATACTATAACTATAATACTAGTAAATACTCTTATTATTATAGGAGTAAAAGCTTTAGGTCTTATAGTAAAAGCAATTAGCATAAGGAGTTCCTAAGAGGGATACACACTTAAAATATAGCTTATAAACCTAAGCACTAGTCTCTTTATTCCTAGTTATATATACACACTTTTTATAATAGCTATAGGGTATAGTATTATAACCTCTATAGGCCTAAATAAAGAAACTATATATAGTAGTAATACGTTTAAACACCTTAGCTATCTATATACTTTAAATAGTAACTATAAAGTAATAAATAAAGACTTATTAATAAAGGTTACCTTAACCTTTAGTTCTTAAATACATATAACTATAGTCTCTTAGGCTAAGGCATTTAAGCTAGAAGTTTAATTATATAACGCTAAGCGATTTATCTAGCTATATCTAAAGAATAAACGTAATCTTAAAGTACTTATTTTAAGGGATGTTAGGAAGTATCTAAACTAGTAAAGTAGAAGCCTATAAGTAAAGTTAATAATAGTTAGAGGAGGAAAAAAAAGAGACTATATAGATATACCTAAAGTTAATTATTTATAAGAGATATATATAAAGGTAAGTTATTTACCTTCTTTAAAGGTATAAGTCTAGTATTAGCCCTAAGTAGCTAAAGGATTTACTTAGTAGGTAGGTTGTAGGGATAAGGTTAATTAGTGTTTTTAACACTATTAATTAAGAAGCTATAATTAGCTATAGTTATAGGTAGTAATTCTTAGATCTATACTATTAATAAGGAGAGCTTTAGGTAAGAGGAGGTTTTTTCTTCTTTATTTATAAAAAGAAAATCTTTATAAGATAAAGAAATAAGAAAAGTATTTAACTAAATAGGTTAAATAATAAAAAAAAAGAATAAAAAAAAGGGGGGGATATTACTAGTAGGTTAGTAATATTAGTAGAAGAGTAAAGGTAAATTTATTATATAGAAGAAAGTAAAAGGAAGTAGGTAGATTTTTCCTTTATTAACTTATATATTTACTAACTTTACCTTTTTTACCTTTTATATAACTATACCTTATACCTTTTTCTTTATAAGTTATCCCTATTTCTTTACCTTTAAAAGGGATAATTAAAGGTAGAGATTACGTTTCTTTATTCCTTTTTATTTCTTTTCTTAAGTTTTATATCTACTAGAAACATTATTAAAGAAGTGTTTCTTATAGACTTTACTTTTTTACTATCTAAATAAACTTAAGCTTAGTAGTAACATATTAAGTTTATTATAACTTATAAAATTAATTAAATCTATAAATATTATTATAAATATAGTTAATATAAAAATAACTACTAAAGATAATAGTAAAGTTTATATTATATAATAACACGCTTAGTAAAGTAAAGATAAAAGAGCTTTATAAAAAAGGCTCTCTATTTATAATAGAAGTAACTCTATTAATCCTATTACTAAAGATAATTACTATAAGTAAGTTTTATTAAGAATAAGCTAGCTATATTAATATTACTAACACTTTAGTCTAAAATCCTCTATAGCCTCTATAAGCTAATCTTAAAACACTCTTACCTACTAATACTAGCCTTTAGATAGGTACAGACAATATCTTAACTTAAGAGGACCTTATTAGAAACTAGCTACCTATAGTAAATATATATAGTAAATAGATACCTCCTCTATACCGTTAATAACTTATAGCTAGCCTATATAACCTTATTAGCACCCTTAAAGCTAAAATTTTACCTAAACTTAATAACGTTTATATAGGACTTATATACTTAGTCTAAAGCTTACGTAAGGCTAAAGCTATTACTACTTAGCTTATTATTAGGAGTAAAGCCTTTTATACTAGTAAGTTAGAACTATAAAACATATAGCCTCTACTAATAGATAATTCTAACCTTTTAATTTTCTATATAAGCATAACTATTTAAAACAAATATATTTACTTAGGTCTAATAGTTAACTAAAGAAGTAACTAGTTATACTTTTATAATAATTAATAGAAGAAGAAAAAAGCTAAAGACTAAATAAAGGTTCTTTTATAAGGTACTAAAAAGGCGTATAAAAATATCTTAGTAATAGTATATAAAGTTATAGGCTAATAAGTAACTCTAGTTAACTTAGGTAACGCTAATATTCCTCTTTAGGTATTAAGGCTTAAGTTTTTTAATTAGGTATAAGGCTTTCTTTATATAGGCCTATTATACCTAATTACTACCTCTATTACTAAGGCTAAAGAGAATTAGCTTAACTATTTAAGCGCTAACTTTATAAATAATAACATTCCTAAAGAAGAATAGATCTTAATTATACTATTTAGGAATAACAGACCTAACTAAAAGAAAAAATAGTAAGAGGCTATAAAGGCGTTAGATTTCCTAAAGGTATCTAAAATTATAACTTAAATACCCTCTAGACTTTTCAGCCTAAATAATAATACTAGTTCCCTAATAGACTAAGATACTTTCTCTCTATAAGATAAATCTAAAAATAACAATAGTATTATAGAACTAACTACTTAAGTTCCTTAGTCTACTTAAGATATAACTTCTTTTTTACTACTATAGGTATTACTGCCTAGATTACCCTCTCTACCTCCTACGCTAGCACCTCTTAGTCGTTTAGTAATTTAGCTACTAAATAGAGTAAAGAAGAACTACTATAGTAAAACAATTTAAAACCTAGCTATATAAGACCTTATTATTTATACTATAAAAAATAAGCTTTACTAAGGTACTTACTATTTTAACCTATATAAAAAACCTAAAGGTAAGAAAGCTAAAAAGAATAAAGATATTACCTTTAGAGAAGAAGTAACTAAGTCTCCCTACCTTATACTATTTAATTATTAGGTCTACTAATTCTAACTAGTAGATACTTTTAATAGTTATAACGTATTATAGCTATAAGGAAATCTATTACCTAGTAACCCCTACCTAGTCTTAGCAGCTAAGTAGTATACCTCTCTAGGTAAATTATATATAGGTTTATTACGTAAGTATCTTATTACTTAATATAGTGCTAGTAAGCGCTTTAACAACCTAACTATAGGAGAGCTTAACCTTATTAAGCTTAAGTATACTACTAGACTATATAATACTATAGGCACTTTAATACGTAGAGAGAACCTTAATAGTAATAAAGTATACACCCTTATTAAGCTTAGTGTTTATAGGTCTTTAGTATCTATTTAGGCTCCTCCTCTTAGTTTTAGTTAGATACTTAGTTTTCCTATTACTACTAATACTATAGACGTTATCTATAATTAAATCGACATTATTACTAATTCTAACTACCTTATCTTCTTACTTAACTATAGTAATAATTATTAGGCTGTATTACTAGTTAACTAAGTTATTAGATATATATATTTTACTAACTCTACTTAGACGTCTAAGTATAATAAATTATTTATAGATATAGTTAAAGTATTATAAAACTAGTACTACTACTTAGAAGCTTTAATAGATACTATTATAGTTACTATATTAAACGCCTATATAGTAAACACTAAATAATAAAATAATAGCTTTACTTATAGTCTTTATACTATAAAATAGGTATAAACTTTTTTCTAGCTTAAAGTGTTATTAACTAAGTTTACCTAGCTTTATTAGTAGGATAAGAACTATAAGATTAAAAGTAAAATCCCTCTAGCGTTATAAATAGTATCTATAATTATAATAGAGTTTTATAATATATAAAGCCTTTATAATAACCTACCTTTATATAAAGTTACCTAGTTATATAACGACTTTAGTAAGAACCCTATTTTCCTAGCGCCTCTTCCTTAGTTATATTAACCTTTAGCTATACTTACGCTTCCGCCTATTAATACGTAACTAAAGGAGAAAACCCTACCTATAGCTCTAAATACGCTAGGTAATTTATAGACCTAATCTACTATAAGCTTTAATAATTCCCCTCTTTTAAATCTACTATCTAATCTTCCTAATAAATTTAACCTAAATACCCTTATTAGGTAGGTTAGTAAGCTAAGCGTCTAAGATAATAATAAAAATAATAATAATAATAATTAGGGTAGCCTAATAGATTTAGAAATACCCCTATATCCTTTATACTTACCTTAGCTAGACGTTTTAAATATCTAAAGTTACTCCTATAAAGATTATATTAATTAACGTATTAACTAATAGAAGTAGATTAAATAAAGCACTCCTAGTAATATTACCTATTATAACTTTACCTATTTACTCTCTTAGGAAGGCTAGTTTTAACTTTATTAAGCTCTTAAATAGGATAAAGTGCATAAGGCTTAACGTAAAGAGTTACGTAGTAGTAATTACTATAGATTATAGAATAAGGTTATATATCTATAAGGTTCTACTTTATAATAGTAACTTAGCTGTTATTATAAGCGCTAAACACTTTATAATATTTCTTTCTTTCTTTTCTTTTATTATTAATTAATATACCTTTAACGTAAGGAAGCTTAAATTAGTCCTATAAGGACTTATAACTAATTTAAGGGGGACGATTATAATAGGGTAAAGTAGTCTTACATTAAGGCTTAAAACAGTAGGGTAAAAACAGAGTCTATAAGTAGAAGGGCCCTATAGTTATTATAAAGATAGTAGACATATAGATAGCTAATATATAGTTATTACTATAAGCTTATTACTTTTATATATATTAGTATTTTTATAATTTCTCTATTAATACTTGATCTTTTTAGATTTTCCTTTTAGATTAGGTCTAAGAATCAAAAGACCTATTAATTAGTATATACTTTACTATAATTAGAGTTCGTTAGAGGTAGGTGTAGTTTTTACACTTTTCCTTTAGCCTTCTTAGCTAGTAGGCCTAGCGCTTTCTTAATACCTCTATATTACTATTAATTCCCCCCTATTACCTATAACCTAATAGTAAGTAAAAGCTATAAAAAAAGTAATAGAAGAAGTATACTAAATCTATATAAAAAGATAAGTTAATAAGGCGCTTACTATATAAAACAGCCTAAATACTATAGCTACTATAGCCTTTTTACTTTAATCCCTTATATACGTATAGTATAAGAAATATAGATAGAAAGGTTTATTTTAGCTTATTACTAATAATAGCTATACCTATACTATTAAACTTCCCTATAGCCTAAGAGACTTCTATATTACTATTATTAAACCTTACTATATATAAGAGGAAGACTAAGAAAGCGCTATTAATAATACTAATCTTTAACTAACTAATAAGCTATAAGTATAAGAAGTTATTACGCTAGGCCTCTAGCTAAGTAAAGAGGTTTATAATACTATTATAGTTATATTAAAATAACTACTATAAAGAGGTTATAGTAAACTAAGAAAGAACCTTACTACCTTTATTACTAAGGTTTCTCCTAATATCTTTATTATTAGTTACGCCTTTCTTACTACTAAGAAGGTAAAAAACTACACCCTTATAGTAAAATTATATAAAGAAGGCGTTATTACTATACCTAGTAAGCTATTTATCTACTCTAACTTTATAAAGGTAAAAAGACTTAAGGACTATAGTGTATTTTATATAGTTATTTATAATAAAAAGGAATATAGAGGAATATAAATCTTTAAGTTATAAATAGTTTATAAAGTAAAAAGTAAAAAGAACTAACCTTATAAGAAGTTATATTTTATAATTTAGAAGTATACTAATAATAGTAAGGTTATAATTCTTACGTAGTTACTAACTATCTAGTAAATAGCCTAATAGCTACTACTTACCTTTACTTTATCTTTACTTTATAAAGGCTATATCCTTTAGCTATATAATATTACCTAAGCGTATACTTAGTCTACTACTAACCTTAACTATATAATTCTTACCTACCTACCTATAGAAATATACTACCTTTACCTATTAAATACTATTATAAAAGTTATAAAACTACTATATAGTATCCTAAAGGTAGAGGCTTACTAGTAGGTAATATATAATACCTATTATAAAGAGAATCTCTAGATAGATATATTAACCTTTAACTTTTACTTACTTATTTTTTCTACTAATAATAAGAATTTTAAGTTAATTAGTATATAGACTAATAATACTATTAGCCTTATAGAAAAGGCTTTCTCTTACTATAAAGATATTAAACTAAAGAAAGCTACTTTTATAGTAAAACTAAAGTAATTACTTAATATTAGCTAAACTATTACCTTTAATAGTAGTATACTTTTACTTAAAACTAATAGTAAAATTACCTTCTACTAAAAAGGCTAAGGTAAGTAATTATAGCCTATTAACCTTAATTTACTATAAGCTTTTTAGTAATATATTAAATAATATAAACGTTAGGCGTATACTATATTAATTTATTAACCTAAAGCTTACTTTAACTATTTAGTTATAGTATAATATTAATCCCCTATAGCTAAAGAGATTAAAGATCTTATCTACTATATTACGTAATAAATAAGTAACCTTAACTATAGACTTTACTTTATACTTATTTACCTTATAACTATAAAACTATTTATCTTTATTAATAGATCTTTTATAAATAACTAGGATTTTACGTCTTAACTTAGTTTTATTATTATCTTTATAAATAAAGAGGATAGTAATAAACTAACTAATAAAAACCCTAATAATAATAGTTACTTTACTATTAATAGTAATATTATTTACTTTAGTTTAATAAAGTATAAGAGAGTTACCTATAGTATTTTTACTTCTAAAGTATATGTAATAGTTACTAAGGTAGATATTACTTACGTAGTAAAAACCACCCTTATAATAGTTATAAACTAACTTGAGATACTCTAGATACCTATAGTTATTTATACTAACTTATACTCCCTTTATAAATACCTTATAAAACTTAGTACTACTAAGGAGAAGCACCTTATAATTAATATAATAGCTTTCTTAATACAGTTGAAAATAGGTAATAGATTAGTTAACTTACTAATAGTTAAGCTACAGCTGGTAGTGCTAGCCCTTATAGGCTGGCGCTAGGTGGGGCTCCTACAGACTAACTATAGGCCGGCCGACCGGTAGATTATAGCATCTCTAGTAGGATCTATAGCCAGAGTATTAAAAAATATTACAGTGTAATATTTTTTAGTTAGTGTTTTTAAAGTATAAGAATAATAGAAATATATATATTTCTTTTAATTAAGAAAGTATTATAGTATTTCTAAATATTCTATATATAAAGACCTATATAATAAGTAAATATTTAAGGTTTCTATTATTTCCTATTTAAGACTAGCTTTAAATCTTAAGTTATCTTTATTAAATATTTCTATGTGTACTAACTGTATTTGTAATATTTGTAATATTTATAATATTTATAATATAGATTTTTAGGCTATAGTATATACTTATATAGAGGTTATTTTTAAAAACTATATTAGGTAACTAGGGTTTAAATAGTGTTATTTAGCTATATAAATAATCTTAGACTTTGAAGTTATTATATAAGCCTAGGACTAGCGTTATTACAAATATTACAAAAATATTACATTTAATACTCTGTCTATAGCTAAGCTAGGTAATCTATAATAGCTACTTTATTCTATAATAAATACCCCCTTTAGAATAAAATAATTATTATATAGTAATTATATATAGAAAATAGGAAAAAAAAAAGAAACGTAATAGCGTTATAAAGTAACGTAGTATAAAGGTAAAGTAAAGTAAAAGTAAGTAAAAGTAAGGAAACTAAATAATAGTTATAGATAAAGTAGATATCTATAATAGGATAATAGTAAAAGTAACTAATCTAACTATATATCTTAGGCTTCTATAGCGCTATTCTAGCTACTATAGAAAGGGTATACCTAAGCAGTTAACAGTTATTATTATAGTTACTATTATTACTATATTCCTTAGAATATCCTCCTAAATATAGCTAGCTAGGCGTATAAATACTTAGTAGCTAGGTATATATATAGGCTGGCTAGGTAGATATATAGGCTAGCTATATAATTAAGTAGCTATATATTAGTCTACTAGTAAGCTAGCTAGCTGTTAATATATAGGCTAGCTAGGTATATATATAGCTACCTAGCTAGCTAGTTATTAATACGTAGGCTAGCTAGGTATATATATAGGCTAGCTATATAATTAAGTAGCTATATAGTAGTCTACTAGTAAGCTAGCTAGGGGTTCTTATTAGCTATAATATATATCTTTATAGGCTAGCTAGGCTAGCTAGGCTAACTAGACTAGTAATATAAGCGCTTTAGTAAAAGCAGTCCCTAAGGTAGTAAGTATTAGTAGTAGTAGTAACGTGTATTTTAGTAGCTATTACTAAGCTTTATCTTTAGCTTTATTACTTAACTCTATTCTTATATATAAAGCCTAAATAGCTAAGTTAAACTTTATAGCTAAGAAGAGGACTAGTAACACTAGTAATATAGATTGTTTTATTATAAGTAGGCTAGCTAGGGTTTCTTAGCGGCTATAATATATATCTTTATAGGCTAGCTAGTAATTATTCTACTTAAGATAGTAGAAAAAGGCGTTTTATAATATAAAGTCTTAGTAGTAGATTTAGTAGTAAAATAAAGCTCTATAGCTATTTATAAAGATATAGCGGAATAGCGCGTTTTTTAAGGGAAATTAGGCACTATACTTCTAGTAAGGCTTTAGCTAGTAACTCTATTATTATTATTATCTCTTAAGTGCCTTAACTAATAGTAGCTTTAGTAGTAGTAAATTTAATAGTATAATAGGTAAAAAAAAGTGTAAAAAAGGGTAGTAAAAGTAAGGTTATTAAAAGTAAGGGTGTTAGCTAGAGGGATATTAGCTTTAGCTAGGTAGGTAGTTATTATAGTGTAGGCTATAGGTAAATAACTCTACTAGTAGGCGTATATTAATAGGTAATTAGTAAAGAAATATAGGCTTTTAATTAGTTATAATTAAAAGAAAACTAACTAAATAGCTCCTCTTAATAACAGTTAGCGTATTTACCTCTTATTATAAATTTTAATAGTAGTAGAGGGTTAATATCCTATAGTATTATAATATAGTTATACTACTACTTAACATAGTTAAAAATACGTAATAGATTAGTTAACTTACTAATGGTTAAGCTATAGCTAGTAGTGCTAGCCCTTATAGGCTGGCGCTAGGTAGGGCTCCTATAGACTAACTATAGGCCGGCCGACCGGTGGATTATAGTATCTCTAGTAGGATCTATAGCTAGGCTAGGTAATCTATAATAGCTACTTTATCCTATAACATTTCTATTAGTTATATAAATACTATAAGATCTATAAGATATAATAGATTTATAGTAGTAATAATTTAGCTAATAGATTTATAAAGTTATTACCTAATCAAGCGCTAGAGAGGCTTATTACTAATAAGATAGTAAAGATATAAATAAATAGATAGGTATTCTATATATAATAATTTATATAGGTAAGAGACCCTTACTATTATTACTTAAAAAGGGGGTATTTCTTTAGTACTTTTACTATAAGAGAAAGTTACTAGTGTTATAATACTTAGTATTACTAAGCCTACTAGGTTTAATAGGTTTATTCCTAATACCTACTATAGCTATTAGCTATAGTTTAGCTATAGTATTTACTATAGCTAATAGTGTATTTTACTACCTATTTAACTAGGCAGCCTATAATAGTTATACTTTTTAGTTACGTATAATTAAACTAAAACCTCTTATTTATTACTTACCTATTAATATATATAGTTAACTATATTACAACCCCCTTATAATAATACCTATAGTTATAGTTATTTATAATAGAAGGTATTTTAAAGTCTACTATATTAGTATCTTTAACTATACTACTAATATACTTATTTATAATACCTTTAGCTACTAGATTTAATATATATCCTATATACCTTATATTATATAAAGGGAAAGTCTTATTATTATTATTATAAGAATTAATAAATAGATTTAAGAAGGTATTATTATTAGAACCGTTATCTCTAGTAATACTATATAATATTAGCTTATTAATATATAATAATAATACTACTATTAATTATTATATATTAGTTATATTACTTACCTAATAATATTTTCTTTAGGAATATTATATTTCTTAAGAATATTATTCTTAAAAACTTATTATATATATAATCTAGTGTAGGATTTATTTAAATACTTAAATCTTATTATTAATAATATTTGTATATATTAATAGTTAATAGTTACTTAATAATACTAAGTAACTAGTAATATTATAATAATAATACTTATTATATAGCTAATACGTACCTAGTTATAAATAAATTAACTTAGAGGAACTATTAATATAAGTTCCTATAACTCTTAGATAGGCTTTATTATCTATAGAGGTCTATATATCTAGTTATATAGATATATAACTATAGTTATTAAAGTGTTGTTTTAGATTATATATAATAGCAGCCTCTAAAGAAGAGAACTTTAAATTAATATAACTAATTAACTTAGGATAATTAATATTAGGAGAAGTACTATAAATAATAAATTAGTATATAATGTATCTTATTATATAGATATTAGAAAGTTAAATTTATATAATATATTAATATATATAACTTACTAGTTTAAAAAGGTTAATAAGCTATTAAACTTATTTAATATAATAGTATTATAACTAATATTAAACTTTAATAAATAGTTTATTATATAGTTATAAATTTCGTCTTCTTCTATATTATTAGTATTACTAATAATAGTACTTTCTCTATATCTCTTTTTATTAGAAGTATTAGATATAAAAGTATCTATTTCGCTTTATTCTAAGCGTTTATTATTAGACTTTATAAAGTCTTTAACTAAATTTATAGTTATTATTATTCCTAAAGGTATTAATATAATAACTATAGTATTAAGAATATAATATTTATTAAATATATTGAATATTATATTATTAATACTAAATAATATTATAGTATATAACTTACATTTTATTTTATTAATATTTTCTTCTTTTTTTTCTAAAGTTACTATAAAAGGGTGGTTTCTTTTATAGTATACTACTACGTTAGAAGCTTAAAATCTAGCTACTTTAGCTATAACTTTCTTTTTACAGCCTTTTATATTACAACTTAATTCTATTTCTCTTTCTTTACTTAAGTTAATAGGTAAGAGTTTATAAGAAAATAAATTATTAATAATAGGATATTGCTTAATGCCTTTAAATATATATTCTTTTTAATTTTCTAGTTTATAGGTATATAAATACTTATTTTTAGTACTATTAATAGATATTTACACGTTATTATTAGAAATACTATGTTAAGAAGATACTTAAGAGATAGGGGAAGAAGTAGTAGGTTAAAAAGAGTCGCTAGATTTAGAAGCCATTTTTTAAATACTTTTTCTTAGTATTTTAATGTTTTTAAAGATTTAATAATAGTAATAGTTAAGTAATAAAAAGTAAATAATAAAAGGTAACTTAAGTTAACTAGTTATAACTAAATATAGAAATAAGAGGATAACTAAGTAATTATAATATATAAAGTATAGTATTATACTTTTATTTAATATAATATAATAACTTAATAAGTAGTTCTTTTTACTATAGGTTATTTTTAAGTTAAGAATATAATAATAGTAAGAGAGATATTCTTCTTCTTATATAAGAGATAAATATATTACTTATATAACTACATTTTACTATAATACTTACTAAGTTATAACTACTTATAGTTACTTATACCTTATTATTATTAGTATTACTTAGTAAATATAAGTATATAATACTTTATATTAACTTAGCTTACTTAGCTTAGTTATCTTAGTTAGCTTAGTTATCTTAGTTATCTTAGTTATCTTAGTTAGTATAATTACTTTAGTTAACTTAACTATATACATATTTGAGTTAGTAACTTAGTATAGTATTAGTTAGAACTTATTCCTACTCATTACTAATTTAGTAGTATTATTAATTTATTACTAGTATAGTCTTTACTAAGTTACTTTAGTATATTTAAATACTTTAAATAACTTTAAGTATATTTCTATTTAGTATAGTATATAAAATATATAACTTATTAGTAACTATTAGTTAGTCCTAAGTAGTTACTAAGTATAATATACTACTATATTATCTAATTATTCTTAAGTTAAAATTATAAAGATATTTAATACCTATTTTAAATAAATACAAATAAATAAAAATAAATATATTAAACTTTAAAGAAATTAAAAAATAAAAAATAAAGGAAATATAGATAAGATAAGATATAATACTAACTTAAATAGAAAGGTAGTAAGGTTAATACCTTAGTTTTATATACCTAAGGTTATTTAGGAAAGCTTTATATAGAATTACCCCTCTTTATATTAACTATTGTTTTATATCCTATAGAAGGGTTATAGTATAGTAAAAATATATATTAAAATTAAGAGAATTCGCTTTATTATATAATATATTCTTTTTATTATATCTTATCTCTATTACTAAGATATCTAAGAGAAAAGAGATTTATCTATATAATCTAGTGGTTATTCTTCTTCCTTTTAATAATAAGTAGATAATCTATATCCTCTCTACTTTCTAACTATCTATTAGTAAGAAAATAGATTTTTCTACCCCTCTTTTAACTTTACTAGCTACTAACTAGGCAGCCTAGTAAGTTATACTTTAAATTATTTTCTAGTATTTTTAAAGGACTATTCCTTAGCTAATTCCTAACGTAATCCGTCTGTAAGATATATATCTTAATGCTCCTTTTTAAGAGCTTCTAATTAACGCCCCTTTTAACCCTATTAACCTAGCTCTTAAATTTCTAGAATTTCCTAAAGAAATTCCTCTCTAGGCTCCTCCTACTCCCCCTACTTAGCTCCTAGAAGCAGAAGAACTAACTTTTCTTCCTCCTCTCTATTCTAACGTATATTATATACTTCCTTTTATTTTTAATATATTTATTTCTAATTTATTTAATTATAGAGAATTTCTAAGAAGTAGGTTTATTCTTTATATAAGAAGTCCTATTAGTCTAAAGACTCTCTTACTATATATAAGCAGTGGATTAAGCGTAAGGGGGCTTATATAAAGAGGTAGATAGTTATATATAGTTATATAATTATATAAATTTTTTTCTACTTTTCCTAATATTCTTTTACTAGTTTATTAAAGACTTAAATAAAGAATTAAGTAGTTAAATAACTAAACTTTAAGAACTATACTTAAATAACTAAACTTAAATAACTATACTTAGTTAGTTAACTATACTATACTTAGATAACTATACTTAGTATTACCTACTAAGTATAGTCTATAAGTAGCTTAGTATAACTAAGTAAGTATATTAAAACTATATATACTTACTACTTAGTATTTTGGAATTTAAGAATTCTTAATACTTATTATTCTATTACTAGCTTATAATAATATTATATTACTCTTATTATATTATAATACTATATATTATCTTTAATTTATCTTATAGGTTATATCTTATTAACTATTACTATTAAAAACTTACGTAAGTCTACTTTATATAACTTAAATATTTAATATTTACTAGCTTAAATTACTTAATAGAATAGAAACCCTTAATACTCCTCTTAGTATTTTATACTTTAATAAGTTTAAAGAGCTAAATAATAAAGTTACTTATTATAGTTCTTTATATATTACTATTAATAGGAATTCTAATGTAACTATTTTTAATATAGTAGAGTTAGGAGAAAGTAATAACAATTTTATTAATTCTATTTATAATATTATATTAGAAGAATTAGAAACTTTAGAATAAAAGTATATAGAATAAAAGGAACGCTTTAATATTAATATACTTAATATATTTAATCCTTATACTATATTATATAATATAACTCTTAAATATAAAGAGAATATTATTAATAATAGCTTAAAACTACTTCTATTTAAAATCTATAATAATAAGATTAATATTAATAGTAATCTTAAGCCT